>VZRV01004623.1:311621-400737 GCA_013398115.1 Falcunculus frontatus
TGATGGGGGGGTGGTGGGGGTGGGAGCCTTTTCAGGGGCCTTTGTATATTTGTTTGTGGGTTTTTTCTTTGTTTATTTGTCCTTGGGTTTTTTCACCCTTGCTCTGGTAAAAAAAACCCCAGAAATAATATAATGAGATTTTCCCCAAAATTGAATCTCAATATTTTTCTGGAATGTGTAATCTAAAATTCTGAATTTTACACAAGAAAAGTGTGCATGCCTCACTGCTCCTTTTCCCATTTCAATCTATTTTATAGAAGATCCAATACTGGATGTAGGCAGTCTGAAAAATAGGATACACCTCATTAACCATTAATTTCCAAGTGTTGCAGTTAGACCTCTAAAAATCTCAGATGTATGTCATGAACAAAAATATACCTTCTAAGATCAAGTTCTGGTCTTATTAACTTTGCTGATTTTTTTTCCGACTGTTTTCAAAAGGAAAGCCTCTCATCTTGCCAAGTGGACACACCCTTGTAGATACATCTTCAAATGGAAACAAATTAATAAATCACAGGGTTGTAAAATGAATTACATGGAAACAGCCAGATAAAAAACTTAGTGAGGAAGGAACTTACAATGTGTGATGTTAGGCACAGAAAGACATAGCTTATTCCTTGTTGCCTTTTTGACAACTTCAAGGGCAAAAAAAGAAGAAAACTGTTTCTAATGAAGTTGTTGCATTTTCTAGAAGCACATGTAAAGCAGTGTATTTTTAAAACAGAAAATTCCCAATCCAAAGTATAAGTGGTTGTTACAGTCGCAGTCAATGATGGATAATTCTGCCACAAAGGACAGACAACAGTCCAGGATTCCCTGAGTATTTCAAGGTATAATTTGCCTAAGAAGTCATCACCTCTGTAGTCAGCAGCCAGAAGAGGAATTTGGAAACAATCAAGAAAGCATCTGTGTCTGAGGCTGTAAACCAAGGCATGTCCCTCCCAGACCACATTTCAAAGAGGAACCTTCTCAATACCGTTTTTCCTCTCACCACTGGCTTGTGGCACCTGGACCTCTGCTGGCCTGTGATTACACAGCTTTTTACTGTTTTCACGCAAGTGCAAATGATCGCATAAGCATGTGGTGGACCACAGCCATGATATTTCATGGAAAGAACATTCTGATGCTCCGCAGCGTCTTGTCCCTTGAGAATTCAAAGCTGTCCATAGAAGTAAGCACATAATATAGGAGTTCATTTATCTACAGGAAAGGGGAAAATATTTGCCTGTTTTATTAGAATAACATTGTGCTTTTTTCAGAGTTGGTGTGATGTGTCTTGTTATTCATCTTTTTGATGCCTTCTTCCCATATTTCCATATCAACTCCAAACTCTTATATTCCCTCCTACCTTTTTTTCTCCAAAGCCTGTAATAATTTCTGGGACAAGTGGCCATATTAAATTCGTATGCCTTTTACTATATCCTGCAATCACATACATTATGGGTCACTCAAGGTGAGTCAGCAAATAGAATTTGCTATGAAGCTATTTACATATGTATGTATACAAATGACAAATGTAGAATACAATGTCAAAAAGCAAGGAAATGCAATCAAGAATTTATATAGTGGCATTACCAGTCAAGTGGAAAAATGCCTCTGTAAAGCAATGAAGTCACCCTGAATCTGTCAGTTAAAAACAATCGCCACTGTGATTACCACTAATATTACATGTAGAAAATAGTATCTATACAAGTAACAATTTATTTTAGAGTTGCTATCTCTTGGTATTGAAAAGAACAGTATTTCCCTCTTGATTTGACTTTCTCCTTGAAAGTACTTTCTTTTTTTAAGGAAGTGCAATGTGAATTGCAATAGATACAGCACTGGGTTTGAATTGAATTATTTCTTGATTTTCCTTTTAGGGCATGACCTGTAATCCCATAATGTTGTGCATGCCTATAAGTTTTTTAACCAGAGGAACTCTGATATCTATTTTGGGTTCTTTGATCATTTTTTATGCACTTTTTATTGCTGAGTAACCCACTGTGGGACCACCTGTATCCTAAAATTGTTTGCCATGAAAAAAGAGTATTAAAAAAAAAAAAGCTTGTGGTTCAACAAACTCCAAGTACTGTTTAAGATTCTAGGGGTAAATTATATGCAGTATATAAATGTTGGAGAGAAATAGGTGAAAGTAAGATGAAGCTTTCTGCAAGTAAGTCACTAGTGGTCCTGTGCTGTGTCCCTTTTGGGGTGCAGATACACACATCTGCACACAGTCAAGCCATTATATTGGGGGTTCAGCGCTGCTCACTCCAAAAGCATGCAAAATGGAAAGAGTAGCACTTTCTGCAAGGACAGAGCTGCAAAGGGAGGGACAGGATTGGGACCAAGATGCACGGGGTTCATCCAAGAGGCACAGTCTGTCCAGAACTGCTGCTATGAATGTGTTTCCATTGCACAAGGCAGCGTACCAGTCGAACAAAGCTGAAGGTCAGTTTCCTACTTCTAATCTAACTGCAGCCATTTAAAATGGTCTAATTTATCTTGTTTTTAATAACTACAGAAAATTTTCCAGCTAAGAAGCAGGAAGGAGTTTGAAGAACAATCCCATTCTTCTCTGCTAACTGTTTAGGGAATATTCCAGGGTCAGCTCCTGTGGTCACAATTATTTGACTAAAAAGAAAAAGAACACTTGCCGTGTGTCTTGGAGTGACTAAACTGGTACACTGTGGTATCTGCACTTGGAATGCACAATCTTGCACAACAAAAGTGAAATTAAAAAAACCCACAACAAAACAAACAAACAAAAAAAACATTCCAACTAAAACCAAGAAAGTTCCAGTGTTACACTGATCACTCAAGGAAACACTTGAAAGAATTAATGATGCTTTATAAATATTTTCTTTTTAGTTTAGAAAGAAACTAACTTTCTAATTTTGCATTATGTCAAGACTGAAATTTTTCACATTCTAATTTTTTCCTTAGAAATCTTAATATAAATATTTTTTTCTAGAGAGGGTAATGTTTATTTGAGGGCAGTTTTTAGTGAATTGCAGATCTTGTGTATGTTAAACAGTAAAAAGGTGTTTTGAATGGTTTTATCCGCTCTAAACACTGAGTATCTTTGTCTAAATAAATATTCCCAGAAGTAAATAACAGTGATCTAGAGCACATCTGCAAAATCCAGTCATGCTTTCTCTCTCATAATCTTTCTGCTGCTGCTTTGGTGCAGGCTGCCAGCGTACTGCGCACAAACACTTGGTGAGAACAAATTTTTTATCAATAATCTCACCTGACATAATGATCTGAACTGACTAGATCCTGGTGTTTTGAGGTTAGAGGTTTTGAATGGCATGTGCAACCGAGTTCAGGAACTTCAAAAATTTAAATCTTCAGAAACATTCCACCAATATTTTGTGAACATAAATAAAAGTAGTTGAAACCCTTAATAGTATTGATGGGATTTTCAAGTATATCTGAAAGGAGCTAAATTTGTTTATACCTTTGGCACACAGCTGGACTTCTGTTTCTTAAATCTTGGTTATAATATTCTGCCCATGACTCTTACTCATGAGGTTTAAAATTAGTGAATTTGCAGGAGCATAATGGCTTTCAAGTGTAGAAGGACACAACCACATCTACTGGAAACTTCCACATGACCGTTGCCATAGCACTTCATCCATTTATTCCTTTCTAGGCAAACTACTCATAGTTCACTAATGTATGACTATCTACTACATTTTAGAAGATATCAAATGATAGCACTTGGTACCTTTCCTAGACAGTGTATTTAGGTAGTGGACTTTCACTACTCTATCACCGACTGTTTAAAAACAACAAGTGTTTTGTTGAAATTTAAAGTAGTCTAGCTTTAATTATCAGATGCTTCCAGCAATGGATTTCTCTATGAGATCATAGGCTTCCATTTTAGATTTTTTATCGCTCTGAAGAACATACTGTATATATACAATGTGAGCAATGTGTTCTTTCTTTTGGTAAGAGATCATCTTGTCACTCAGAGATATTTCTTTGTCCAGTTTCTGCATCACTTTTGCTGCTCTTCTAAGCTTTCTTCTTTTATCAAACTGTGGGCAGCAAAGTTGAAGAAACGCTTCTAGTATCAGTCTTGACAATGTCACATATTGAGATAAACCTCTGTACTAGGAAATGATTCTCTATTAAAATCCAACGATTTTCTATGAAAACTTTTGCCCCCTTACTATGCAAATGAAAAGGAATTCAATCTGTAATAAATAGGGAGTTAGTTGCTGTAAGTGAAATGAATTATAAGAGGTAATATTTGGCCTAGAACAGAGCACTTAGCTTGTGTCTCCAGGACTAATAAACATTGTCCTGCTAATCTGCAACATGTGTAGATAACACACTAATGTTTTTGTGACACTAGGTGTTTTGATACTTGTCTAATTAACTTACAAAAACATGACAACCATGGTAATGTTGTCAGTGCTGATGTAATGTGAGTGCTTAGGTTATCCCCAAAATAAGGGAAAGTACATGACTGTGGCTTTTGTATGAACACATTAATAGATTATTTAAAAACCAGCATTTTGAGCAGTGTTTCTCCGGAGCTTTTTCTCTAAGACAAGATCTATTATATCTGTCACTTATGTTTCTGCCAAACCATGAACATGTGAAAGAAATTACTGGTAGGTTTTGTTCTAATGGAAGAACTTCTCCAGACTTTTGCAGTATGCGACAGTTAATTCACATCTTGTCTAGTTTTCTGCTATACAAATGTTCAACACCCCAGAAATAACTTCAAATGTCAACTAACTACTGGTATGGACAAGCTTATAAAAAGAGCAGGTATATAACTGGCCATGCCTCTACTTGACAGTCAACACCAAGGATTTCATTGGCCTGATTTTTCTCAGCCTCCCACAGGCAGTTTGTGTTGAACTATTTTAGCTATAGGATCATAGAATCATAGAATTATAGAATGGCTTGGGTTGGAATGGACCTTAAAGACCATCTAGCTCCAACCCTGGAAGAGACACCTTCCACTGGACCAGGTAGCTCAAAACCCCATTCCGCCTGGCCTTATGCTACTACAAAGTCAAGATTATTTTTTTGTACAATTCTAGTATTCTAGGATGGAGTTGTAAATTTTGGACATATAGATTCTATTTCAGGGTCTTTGTGAAATTGTTTCTTTGACTATATCAGGACTCATTTAATGACAAGGTCTGATTCAGTCAACAGTTTCAATTGCTTGGAATGAACACCAATCCACCATTATTCGATACAGTACAAATCCATATGTCATTTGAAAAGGCAGCGATTTGACACTTATTTCCAGACCACTGAGAGGAACATTGAACAAGGTCAGGTCTAATACTAATGACTGCAAAACATTGCTCGCAACATCCTTGTTCAGGGGTGGTTCCACTTCACTAGCTACTTTGAGAACCATTAGTTAGCCAATGCTTAATCCATTTAATACTAGTTTTACTGATATTACGGAGAGTTCATTTATGCATCAGCAATTCCCCGATAAAAAGACAAATTCTTTACAGAAGTCTTAAGTATCTTATATTCATGCATCAAGCAGGAGAACATGAGTAAACTAGTAGAACTCCAACACTTTGGAAAACAGAATTCCCCAGAGTTGTACCTTCAACAGGAGTGATAATCTCTACTTAGAGTAAATTGTGTAAATAAGCATCCATGGACAACATAAGTTTGTTGAACTCAGTTTTCAGTAATATTTGTGACAGAATTTCACAAGGGATTACTGTGATGCCGTCATAATTTTCTTCCTTCAGTTTTATAAATCTTCTCAGGCTGAAAAAAGGGTCTGCCAGTAAAATCATCATAAATTTTCCCTGGCTACATGAGTTAGTTATGTCTGAAAATAAAAGCATGAAAAAAAATGAAATCAAGACATGGGAAATGAATCTGAAAAACCTAGATCATGCAAACTGTAAGAGACTTTACTAGGAAGATCTGATCTTCCCAGTGAAGTCAGCTTTGTAAATTTACTTCATTAGGGTTTTCTGGTCTGACTTCTTTTTCCCCCCAGTGGTGAGAGTCTACCAGCATTAAAGATAATAATCTAGGACTGCTGTTCACTTTCTCTAGCCCTTGTGGTGTGACAATTATGTATCTGACTAGACTTTCAGATACCAGCTAAAGAGAAATCCTAAAATGAATCAACTTCTGAATCTCTCTCTTCAATTTGCAAGAGGCACATAAGTGATTAAAGTCTGTAAAGGTAACCCCTATTTCTTAGTATTCATTGCTACAACTGCTCCAAAAGTGCTCCAGAGAGATTCCTAAAAGCAGATTGTGTATTATTGTTTCATATTATGCTAAAATATTTCCCAAAAATAGCTGTCAGTTGTAAGATGGGTGACGAGGTGGAGTAAATAGTGACCTTAGAGAGAAGCATATATCTTAGTTGAATTTGTGCAATTTAGTGAGAAGATCATTCCTATGCACTCAGGTTTCCAGATGCAGAAGTAGAGTTTTAATTCAGTACTTAAGCCAAAGCATGCATAGAATTAAAAATAAAATTAAAAAAAAAATAGGAAAGAAAAGAAAAAAAAGTTTCCCAGGTGAACATTTTGCATCTACAATGAATAGCAGCGGTGTCACTGAATGTTTCCAGATTTTATCCAGGTAAAACGTGCACTTGCTGCTAGGTATCATGATAATGAATTTTATTTCCAGAAAGACTGAAGATCAAAGGGAGCCAGGCTGGTCTAGTGAGCTTGGTGGTGGAGCTGTCAGTTCAAAGACATTTTCTGTTCGTATCTATTACTACAGAAAAGCTGAGACTGTCTTGGATTGCAGCTTCTTGAAAAAAAAAATTGGAAAGCTGCATTCCTGCACCACTACTTTTCTACCCCTAGTCTGTTGGGCTATCCTTAGGACACTCACTCATTTGGTTCTGTCCATGGGTTTGCACTTAAATCAAGCAAAAATGGAGAAACACATTTCACTGTATTTCAGATTCCAGCGTGGGGGCAGAAGATGAGCATTTGAACTGGGAAAAAGTAAGTGACTGACTACAAGCATAAGTAATTCTTGTGTCAAGGCTTTGACAAGTCATTTGTTGGAAAACCTATTTTACTGATTGCAGTCTACACTTAATAGATGTGCCATCCAGGGATGTGTCAGCTCCCTTGCAGCATACCAATTAATGGCAGTCATTGGTGGTAAAAGTAGCTCTTTTAATCTTATTTTAAAAAATGGCATACAATATAATTTCCTTTGTGGAAATGTCTGAATGCGTTTTATCTGCTGAAAAAAGAACAACACCATACTTGAACAAGCTAGACAAAAACCTGCCAGCCTCCCTATGCCTTTTGATTAGCTATCTTTTGCTCTCTATTAATGTTCACAGTTTTTAAATCTGATCAATAGCGAAGCAGTTTGGGTGCTTGTGTCCCTCCTATTCACACTTTTATACTACTGGTGGTTTAAAGTTAATTGAATTTTGCCTTGACAACCCTTGAAAAATTTCACATGAAAGTCATAGATCCTTAAATAGAATGCTTCAGTCTGTTAGGCAGACACTTTTTCTTACTCTTCTTGATTTTTAATTAGATGCATGAAAATCAGATATTATGGCTTAACTTTGATCTAGAATTTAGACACCTACTGTACTTGCACCGTTGCTAGAAAAACGTATGCTTCAATCCCATCTAACCCTCTCAGTATGACTCTATCAGTTTGTGGAATGGCTTAGATTTTGATTCTTCTCATTTCCTCAGACACCACACCTACAATAAGAATCTTGGAATAGCAATTCTTCAACTCACCTCCGAGATGACCTTTTACAGAAAAAAATAGCATACTGTGCCAGGAATTGCATTAAAAACTTCAATGAGTAGATCACACCCTTGGTCTGGTTTGCAAGCATTTATTTTTCTTGTCCAGGCTGATGTTCGAGAGACTCAACATCTATGTCCTTGGAGATGTTCAAGATATGACTGGGCAAGACTCAGAGCAACCTGATCTCATTCAGAATACTCTGAGCACGGGATTGGACTAGGTGGCCTATAATCCAAATGAATCTATAATTACTAAATTATTTGGAAGATACTTTGGCCTCTAAAATCTAGCAGTAAAACAAGTGTGGTGACTGGTGCTATATTTCTGAGGTCCTTTGTTTGGTGAAATCATGCTTTATTTGAGTTCAACTAAGTTTTTAACAATATATTACAACAATGGCTTTTAACCACACAGCTTCAGTCACTTCTGAATGTTGGCTCAGACATCTGACCTAAAGCTTCCCAAGTGTCTCAAGTTAACACCGAAAGAATGTAAACATGCACTCATCATCAGACATACAAAACTTGGAGTATTTAAAAAAAAAATTTGTTCAAAAAAAGTTAAAAAAAAACCCAAAGTGATTTACATTTGTGTGTAAAGAATATTTATAATAATGTATTTAGTATAATCTACAGTTAAAGAAACGGAATCCAGTATTCGGTAAACATCTTTTTTAATTTTCATAGAATTGTAAAATATCCTGAGTTAGAAGAATCCACAAGGATCATTTGGCCCCGTGTAGGATAACCCCAAGAATCACGTGTTGTGCCTGAGAGCATTGTCCAAACACATCTGAAACTCTGGCAGACTTGGTGCTGTGAGCACTACCCTGAGGAGCCTGTTCCAGTGCCCCTCAGGGTTGAAGAACCTCCTCTTAATATCTAAACCCAAACCTTGCACAGAGGAGTTACAGAGTTCATATGCCATTTCTAGAGTTTGTTCCATAATGAAGGATCTGAATATAGATACTGCTAAAAGACCTGATTTTAATTTTTGTGTTTGAGTAGTTATTTTGATCAGTGTTGAATAACCATGCAACCTACAATAACTGAGGTCACTCCTTATGTGCTGTCTCTCTAAGAAGTGAGAGCAAGGCTAATTCACGGGAGAGCAAATTTATTGTTTGCAGTTTAGTGAGAAACGGTAACAAGATTCCTGTTGAGGGGTAAATATTTGTATACTATTAAGGAGTCATAACTTTACTGAATGAAGATTAAGATCTTAAACATGTAAAGAATGGGTAACCAACTTTTTTTCACTACTCCACGTTCTTTCACAAGCAGCTCAGGAGTCTTGTTCACTATCCATGGTGAGTAGAAGCAACTGACAGCTTCTCAGGGATCTTCTGTAAGGAAGCTTATGAGACAGAAGGAGTGGGCTGCTGGCTTGGCTTTTTTATAAAAATTCTGCATTACAGAAGTACAGCTGAAAATATCAAGGTATTGCTATGATCACTGGTCCTCTACATGAGGAAACAATAATGACTGTGGAAATGGGCCTCCCAAACCATCCGAAGAATGCATGGGTCTTTGACATAATCCAGAAAGATAAATCAGTATGTCCAGGGAGATTCAGAACATACCGATTCATTTACAGGCACAGACATTTCTGAACAAGGTTCATAAGCCTGGTTTGCTAAAAGAAAGAGACAGGAGGAAAAAGAGAATAAAACACGAATTATTGAAGGCTTTTTTGGCCATATTAATTTTTTGGGGTTTTGCAAGAACACATTTCCCTCTCCCAAAGCATTTTCCATTATGTCAGTGTATAATGAAAGTGCTAGAAATTTCTAGAGTGAGCTTTTCAGATTTGTGATTCCTTTAATGGATCTGTAAGAAAACCTAATTCACATTTTCCTTATACTTACTATAAACATAATAATGTCTTGATAAATTAAACAGCAAGTAGGCATGTAGCTATAACAGCAGAAAGTTACATGAGCTGCTGACTACATTCCCAGAGGGTGGTGTTCTCTTAAGTATAGAGAGGAGGGAATATATTATTCTTTGCTTTATAATGCAATATATGTAATATGTATAATAGACATATACATATTTAAAAACATAGGCAATATATGCATATATGCTTCTTCATGTTTTACACACATATATATTGAATACTCATATACATGAGTATATACATATATAACAATATAAAGTAATGTTTATAACAACATATTGCAAATAATATAATTTATATTACCACCTAATATATAATAAAATATATGTAATAGAAATATATAACGATGTATAAAATACTTTATACATATGTAACACACACACACAGACACACACACACACACACACACACACACACATATATGTATAGATGTTGGAAGTCTGCAATTGCTTTTTATGATCCCCAAAGCCAGTGGAGGTCATAAAAGGAAATTGCAGGTAACTGTAATCCCCATGAGCTCAAGGTCTGCAAGCTGCAACCTCTTTGTGAAAATCTGTTATTCCAGGGAGCTTACTTCCATGCTGTGTAAAGCCAGTTCACGCTGAAGAGTGCACTGCATGTAGAAATGAACTGGAGAGCACAGGGCTACACTTCCCTCTGAAGAGAAACAACGTTTCAATCATCTCAAAATATTTTGAGAATGTCTCTAAGTAATAAGAAAAATAAAGTCGATGACAATGAGATATTGGAAACATTCTTTAGGGGTTTTTTTACAGATACCAGAGTTCTAGAGGAAATTGGAAATGCAGAGAACAAGATTGTTTTTACCTATTCTTATTTGTTCTCTTTTTTTTAAATGCACTTGTAATGACCTTGAACATACTTTCTCTGAACACATACAACACAATCTGATCCACAGAACTGAAATATTTAAATAATCAATTTTGAATGTAAAATTTCTAGATGTCTAGGGCAGCTGGGGTATTATAAAAATATGCTTTATTCTGGATGCATCCTCCTAATGGCCCACAGAAGACATCTGACCACTTCCATGAAGAGCCACTACATTCAATTCCAAACAATCCAAACTCTCCATATAAGTCACAGACAATCTCAGATTTTCTTAACTTTACATACTATGAATATCTTGACTGACTTTGCAGAACTATTCCCAGTGCATAAAGTGAGGCATGAGCACAAAAACTTGGCAGGATTTGTGCTTAAGGCATTCAGTTTCCATTGTGCTCTGTAGAAAACTGATGGAAGAACTAATTTGACTGATGCTAGCATCCTTTTTGCTAAAAGTATGCACCCTAATGACCGAAAAACATGATGTGACTATTCCAGAAATATTGAAAATACATTGGAGGAGTGAGAACAGCAGATTTCTCATTTGCATACCATGTATGTTCTTCAGTGGGTAGCTACCGATGGCTTTTTGCTGCTCTACTAGCCTTTTCAATATGTAAAATGCTGAATATGGGTGAACTGGTGTTTCCTGCTTTAATTGGCACATGGATAGACTGTTTCTCTCTAGTAGTTTCAGAGGATCGTTATGGGTCTGAGCTGAGCAAAATGGGTGCAGATATTTAAGTAAATGCAGAAAATGCTAGCACCATCTATTGGTAAAAATGTAAAAAATTTAAACTATTTTCATAAAACATGCATGTACTCAAATTAGAGACTGATTGAACAAATGAGTGCTCTTGTTTTAATTATTTTAAATGCCATTAAAATATATGTAAATATATCTTTTTATAGCCAGACATTTTGTCTAGGGCTTGCATCTTACTGAAGACACTTATTAGTTTAAAAATGCTAACTGTTTAGTACAGAGTTTGTTGAGTCTCTGAAAACATCTGTCTTTCCCTTTTCTGGGAAAGGCTCACCTGGCTAGGAAATTGGGCAGAATCTTGGCTATAATATAGGTTTAAAAAAGTAGTTAAATCACAGTGTTACTCTACACAAAACCTGGAAGCCCTGACTAATATTTATATTTTATTATACAAATATGTTCATTTTCTGCCACAAAGACAGCAGCAGACACCAAGCATGGAAGAAGCTCACTACCTGCAGGAACCATGGAAAGAATTTTTGAGGGATAGTTGGCTTAAAGGTGAAGAAAGCATTGTTGCAACATAACCATCTAGCCCATACATGGATGAACTCGAGCTCTTCCTGTTTTCACCCACTGACTCAACAGCTGCAGTAATAAAACTGAATGAAGGACTTGACAGGACTGACGGGTAAAACACACGTTGATCCGCTCTTTATATGATGCAATATTTGAGAAAAGCAGACACACAAAGCACAACATGTTTCAAATGAGATTTCCAATGGATAAAGCAGAGTTTCAGAAAAATACATGAAGACCATTTATAATGTTGTATGTCTAAGCATTTCTTCTTGTATTGCTTCCTCTGGTTCATGACCTCAAAACCTTTTATTTTTAAGTCAATCTGACTGCTCAAAAAATTTAGTATTGCGAAAATTGAATAAAAAATTACTGCAAATATGGTGGAATATCCACAGCTAGATTTTTTATGCTTATGTTTTACACAACAGCATACAGAGGTCATACATAAGCTGATGCCTGGTGGTAATTTTATGAGTGATTTGATGGCAGTGACTTTTTTCTTTCTGCTATATGTTCTACCTCAGCATGCACTGTTCTATGTTTCCCTATTTTGGCCACTTTTAAATTCACCCTGGTAAAGTCACTTTCAGAAAGCAATTCTTCCCTTGTGGGACTGCCAACATAACTGGTAGGGCCCCAGGTTGAGGCTAAAGATAATATTTGAATTGTTTTTATGAAGCATTTAATTATGTCTGAAATTCTGACTGAAGGTCAAGATGCATGGGAGCACAGAAGTACTCAGGCTAAGTTTTTAATATATTTCCAGTTGTAGTAATCACCAGGGAAGCCCAGGCAAGAAGATATTCTGATTCCAAACAGAACGATGAGTGAAAAGCATTAATTTCTTCACCTTGAATGTATCTCAGCAGTTCTTTCCTTTCCTCAAGAAAATAATTCCAAAGGCTCTAATTTAGGAATTATTAGGTGAAAAGTTTCAGAAGATTTTTACAAGTGAAGCATTTCATCATGGAAGATATCCAAGGGGTCTTAAAGGACATGTTGAATCAAGGAATAAGGGAGGCTCTGGGTAGTGTCTCAGCTCCTGTCCCCTTCTATGGAAGTCCTGCAGCAGCTTCCCCCAGGGAGTACAGCGTATGGAGACATATATGGACCATTTTAATCAGTGTCTTCCTTCCCATCCTCATTCACTGACACCCACATGCTAGCTACTTCTTTGGCAATGTTGTGATGGGGATCATCGGAATGAAGTAGATTTAAAAATTATCCTAGAAACAATGGGATTACTTTCATCCTATCACTACTTGTAAAATGGACTGGCTTAGAGGGTGGCCCTGGAAATAGCTCTAGCAGATCAGGTAAAGAGGAATAAATCACATCTGGAGGAAAGATACCCTGTGCCTTTTCCATTGAAGTTGGTTTCTTGTGGAGTCACATGATAATAGTTTGTTTTAAAGGCAGAAGACTGGGAGTACTGTGAAAGGACTAAAGTTTTTCCAACAACTAAGAAAGATAATGGATGAGCTGTATCTTGGGTTTTTTTGCTTTAATCTGACATGTTTTGTATCTTATTGGTGAAATAAAAATTCTCAAATGGGCTTACTTCTGTATGAAATACCATCTGTCCTCCACCTCAGAAAAATATACTCCAGATTCGAACATGTATTTCACCTGATGAATTACAGCTGGTCTCCACTGAGATGGGAGTAATCACAACGGACATGGCAAAACACACTTGAATTCCCAAGACAGACCTCAAAGTAGTAGGATAAGGGGACCCTCCTTAGCAAGGTCTAGTCCTTAGAACAGCCAGATAGGTTGTGTGGGTACTGTGCTAGTGTGGTTAGAGCATTTATTAATGCATGACTTTACATTGTACATATCCCGTGAGACAACCACATTGTCAGATGCCACAGACTTCACAGGGTAAACCAGCATTAAGTCCACCTGCTGGAATTTCAGCCACTGGAAGGAGGAAGGAAATTGGCAAATCCTATGTGATTTCTAACTGGTGCTGGCTTCAGAAATCCTGTGTCAATGCACTTAATGGTGTACAAATAACGCCCCAGTTCCCAGGGGGAGCTTTGGGTCAGCTGTCATCTACTTTCCCTAAGGTCAGGAAGAGAAATCTGAATATAATAAAGCCTAGCATAGTTTATATCCATTATGGAAATATTTGTACCACGTTCCCTTGCAGAAACCATTATTTTTCCTTTTTTATCACTAAGCTAACTTTGGACATGAAGAAAGCTTTACCTGGAGGGGGTCCTCTTTAGAAGACATTTGAAAAATCCTCAGACAAAAATAAACTATGGAAAGTAATGAGTTTTTGATCCTGGATCTCAGTAAACTTTATGGGGAAAGTTTTTTGCAACACTGTAATCAAATGAGAATGCTGTTTTCCCTCCTGAGAATCAATATCTCCTTGTTTATCACTGGATAAAGCCCAGCAGTTGGTTACAGTCCTCATTGACCTTTTTTTTGCTGCACCATCTTCCCCCCCTGAAAAATCTGTGCAGCTGCATCATTTGCTAAAAGAATTGTCAACCGAATAAATGAGTTTGAAAAGCTCTTTGTTGCCTCTCAAGTCTTGCTGTGCATAAGCGCTGACATTGCCCTGCTCTACTTTCCATGTTGCAGGCAAAACAGGAGTTTCAATTCAAACTAGCTGTTTCCTACGGGTACTGGAGGACCAAATTTTGTTTTCTTGAAATAAAAGGTTCACGATTAGAAACTTTGATTTTTGAACAGACGACGATATAAGTCCCATTTCATAAAATGGAAGAAGCTAGTACTCCTTAATCAGCTATACATGCATCCCAAAATCCAGCTGTAGGCAAAATTCAAAAAGTTCCATATAATAAATCTCACAGAAATGCTTTGATCCTTTTGGGGTCAAGCTAAATAATTAGGACTAAAATAAGAATAATTTGAGCCACAAAGACAAAATTATATATATATATATATATATATCAGTCAATTTGTCAGTATTATATTTTTAATGGGAAGTCACAATTTCTTAAAGGACATTAATGAATTGCATAGAGAACAATCTTCCAAACATCATGTGCCTGCTTAATTTGCCATTCCCCCACCCTTCCCTACCCACAGTCTGTCATGAAACATTACTTAGTTTATTCTGATATGGAATAGGGGAAAAAAATCTTGTTTTTACAAAACAATAAGTTAGTAATGCACCTCATTCCATTTTTTCCCCTTTCTGAAAGTCAGTGTAATAACTAGGCATTGCCTTCCTAGTACAACAGAAAACTGAAATTGAACCATTTCACGGTTGCAAAATAATTTCACAATTGCACTGCTAAATTGCTAGAAAAGATAAAATCACATCAGTCTTGCACAGTAAGAGGAAAAATATTAATGCAATGTATATGCTGGATTAATGAGATGAGCCATGACAGTAGTAGCTCTAATATGGTGGAGGAAACTCTTTCATCTAATTTTCAGGTCCTTATCCATTTGCAGACTGTTGCCTTATGGAGTGAAATTCATCAGGCTGTCCCTGCATCCAAAATATGTAGACTATTTAGTGTAAGGAATGTTTGGCAATAGTCTCTTTTATTGTTTGTAAGAAGACATATATTTCTTCATGGTGTTCACATATTTCAGTCTTTCCCTCCTCACGTGTGCTCTTTTTCTCTCTCTCTCTCCTTTTTTTCATTGTTGATAGTTCAGAAATTATTTTGCTTTTGACAGAACAGAAAACATACTGTTTTCCCAGAACACAACTTGTGCTTGGCTATGTTACATACAAACAAAAAAGAAAATGAGGAATAAAGGACATAAGGAACATTATTTTTCAGACTGATATAAGTGGCTGATCCTGTAGTGACTCTGCATGCAGAATATTCATTAAGAGCAAAGCAGTACGGGATGCCCATACAAATGTCCACCCTGTTGGAATAAATATAGTTAGCATATAAACCTGAATGGACTGTTGATCTGGCTGTCATTTCCAGATGACCTTGATCTTAAATCTGCTCCCTTCTGTGGCCACTGCTGTGCCTGACATTTTCCATAATGACACTAGGTAAAGATCTATTGTTTCTCCAGAGCAAGTAGGCTTCATCAACAACAAGGAATAGCTCCATTGGAGGTGACTTTCAAGCCCAGGGTACACACTAGCTTAACAGACATAAATCACTTTGTTTTGCCCATCAAGCCCCAGCATAAGTGGCAGGGAGGGAAGGACATTTCTTTAACACCTTCTTATCTTCCTTTTTCTACTCTCTGAGGTGGCTGGTGTGATGACCCAGCTGCCTCCTACGGGAGTCTGCTCTAGCCCGGGGGCTACCATGTTTCCACAGCACTTTCTACAAAGATCACTGAAAAAACATAAGTCCAGGGGAGAATTGTAAAGAAATGTCTTGTGAAGGCTCTGGGAATCACACTACAGAGATAGAGTGATTTGGGCCACATCTTGGGGAAAGCAATACTGAGATGTCTTTTAACAGAAACACAATTTTACTAGAATAAAAACAAGGATAAGAAAAAGTCTTAAATAGATTGAGAAATAAGGCACAGGTGCTTGGAGACCACTTGTATATGGATAATTCTTCATCTCTCCATGTCTTCAAATCAAAATAAAATTAAATTTGAAGAAGTGTGCTTTGACAAAAAATTACGACAATGACTCACTAGGGAGAACCTGGCTGACATTCCAGCCTGTGTGCATGTCCTCAGACATGCAGTCTTTATCTCCAGGCAGATGTGTGCAATCCTCAAATCCTTTGGACATAAGTGTACCCCATTCTTGCTCACCCTGCCGTTCATTGGAGGTAGTAGGTTCTGCCTCAGTGGGCCAGATCAGTTGATGTAGCAGGCAGTCATAAAAGGTTTCATTGAATGCTCAGTCTTATTATCAGAGAAGCTGATAGAAAAAGTATGAGTTGCTACAATACAAACTGAATATTTGGCTGAATATTTGGGAACAGATTAAAAATAAAATAATAAAGAAAATAATAAGCATATTAAGCATATTAAATAATCAGGTTTCTCATTAACCACCACGTGTCAGTTAACTTGGCCTTTCTTAACTTTGTTCTGTGCTGCTCTGGGAAGTTTCTTTTGTTCCTTTCCTTAGTATAGCTGCTCTCTTTTTCTGTGCTCATTCTCCTTAGGGACTGTGAGGAGCTCTTTTTTCTTTGTCCAGTTTGCAATGTTATTTTTTTTTTTAAATCTGCCCTTCAGGAGAATTTTTTCCTTATTTTTCTTTCTTAGAAATCTTGTCCATGACCGACATCAATTATCATAGCTTTTCTCTCTCCTATTAACCTCTGCCAAGGAATTTGAGGTATCATATGCAAATAGAATCACAACATTCTGCAGTTTTTGGAAGCTGAATTTCCCTTACCTCCTCTCCAGTTTTCCCCGATTTCTATCACTATTGCAATTCTTAATTAACATATTCTTCTACCTTAAGTTAACTTCTTCTCTTTATACAATTTTTCAAAAATGTGGTTGGAATGTACAATTCCTGTGTGCTAAAAATAAGGTAGTGTACAAACAGGTTATTAATGCCAGAATGATCAGCTAATTGCAGCATTGTGTATATAAACCTGATGGAAAAAAAGAAACAGCAGAAATAAACATCAGTGTATGAGTTGTTATCTGTCCAGAGTATCTTCCTATTTGCCACACCTAACAGCCATTTCAGATTGGAATTTGTCATGTATTTATTTTATGAAAAGCCAAATTAAATGTTAAAGCAACAGCTAAAATTAGCTTATGAGTTGACCTGATGGGACAACACAGCTATACTTCATATTCTGCCCATGCCAGGAGAGCATGGCGAAATCTTACATTCTGGGTGCCTATGCTATTAGCCACCTTCTGTGCTCCAATACATCTTTGATAAATCACTTCATTCTTCTACCTCTCCCTTCTTTAATTTTTTTATGGATTTCTTTCTTTTTTCCCTATAAAAAGGTCTGTATCACAGACCTTTCTCCCAATCCAGAATTTACCATTTGGTTTAGAAGCTCCTTAAATCATCTTGACAAGGTAAATCCTATCTCATCTTGTGGAACTCTGCAGTTTTTTTATTGCTCAAAATAAATTTAATTGTAAGGGTTTTGTCGCCTGTAATACATTCATTTTGGCCCACCTGTGTTCTAATCTCTTTGTAAATATTTCTCCTTTACTGACAGCAGTGTGCCTCAGGAGACACTGGGAGCTGTAGTCTCTTACTTAAGAGTTTTCCTCAGCTGTCATCTCAAATGTCATTTCTGAAACATTTATCACTAGACACTGTCATTGGACAAACAAAGGGGCTGTGTGCTAGTGGCTCAGATATACAGAGCCTCTTTGCTTCAATGACAGGTCCTGCTGTTGGCTACTTGAGATAATAGAAAAGTTCAGATCTGTCAATAGATGCGGAGGGAAGGACACAGGACAGGATCCAAAATGGCACTGCACATGCTTGGTGAGGACAGGAGAGCTGTCCGCGTGGAGTAGGTGCAGATTGCATCAAAGATAGCGCTCCCTGGGAAATGATAACATTTGTTCAAAGGGCAAGGGAGGGATCTGCCCGCAGAACTTGCACGTTGTTAGATGTGTGCCAGAACAGTTCATGCATGATAACCATTGTGCAACTTGTTTTCAAGAGAAGCTGCCTGCTTCCTTTACAGGCTTTGTAAAACTTTTTTACAGTATTTTTCCCAGTTGTGTCTGGGTTTTTTTGTTTGGTTGGTTTTGGTTTTTTTTAATAGTGAAATTTCCTTGTCAATGTAACTTTGAATTTTAAAGGTAAAAATGATTTTCTGCTTCAGTGTTGCCCTTGGTTTTATCCAATAGACCTTTCCTAAAAAAAAAAAAATAAGACTAGCAAACAGTGGAAGGGGGAGGGAGTGGGCTTTCCTCCCAAAACAAATACAAGAAAAAGACAGTTTGGAGAAGTTTCCAAAGACACTGAAAGACACTAAGAGACACAAATAATTCTCCCATGCCTCATTCTTACAGTAATGAAGTGAAGCTAAATCTCTACACCTGAAGGATCTGTCTTGATTTTCATTGAAAGCTGAGCTCCAAAGTCACGCAGTCAGCATTAATTTCTGCAGCTTTTAGAAGGGTTTTAAGCACACCAAATTTAAAATAAAGGGGGTCACTCTCCTATCCTAAAGCAGTATGTAGGCTGGACATGTGACAAAGAGAAAAAACTGGCAAAGGAGAAATGATGGCATGAGAAAGTACCACAACCCAAGAAGACAACATATTTAGCTTAATTTGAGCACATGGTCATCATCATGAAGTCCCGAGGTGTTACTTTGATTTGGTACGAGCCACATTGTCAGATATCTCACAGAATGGTACTTTTCCTTCCTTGAGGACAAATACATATGTTAGATACAGGTACTGTTTATTCATGGAAGAAAAGAAGGAGAATATTAAATGCTGAAAAGGTAGGGAATCTGAACTGAATACAGCTCATAATTAGGAGTCTTTACTTCAGTCTTTTTGTATAATGCTGTTTTTGTGCGGTTTTGGAAAAAATTCTTAAGCCAAAATAAAGATACATGGAAGTACCCTTAAGCCAAAGCCTTTAAAATCAGAGGGCTCTTTCCTCTCCTTTAATGTATACAGGATGCTTATGTGCAGCTACGATATCATGTTAGAAATCATGTCTTATCTGTGGTATCACCCTCTAGGAGTCTGCCATTTGGGTTAAAAACTTCAGGCTCGGCTGTGTCCTTTAAGAGTCAAAGTTTTGAAAAGTCCTAATGGAATCACAAATCATATTTGAGGAACTTTCACCTTCAATTAATAGTTTATAAGTTGCTTGGATCTTCTTGGAGGAAAAAATGCTATAACATGTTTTTGCACTAATTATTTTGGTAATAAATCAACTGAGGACAGAAACTTTTTTTCTGTAGGATATTTTTACCATTCTGTCCTGTCAATGTGTCTTTATTTCTTATCTCCTTTGGGAATTTTTTTCTTCCTCTCCTATGTACTCTATTAAATTAAGAGTTTAAGCTGTGGGAATAATAGAGCCCTTGTAAGCTCTGTCTGCACTCACTATTCATTATTTATCCAGTGGCCAGGTACAGTGGAAGCAGGCACAAAGCTAAATGCTATTGGACTAACTTTGATGCAGACAGTTCATTGTCTGAGGAAAAAAAGCATTTAAGCCTCAATGTTCTCAGTTCCATGATTTTCAACACCACCTCTTTCCCCTCCTCCTTTCTCTTTTTATTAACTGCTTTACTCCAATGTCCTTTTGACTGCAGTAACTGGCACTGTCTGCAAAATCCAGTACAATGATTCTATTCATCCTGGCTGTGCCATTTATAGATTCCATAGCATGCTCCATCCCTATGGTAAGGATCATTCCGCCTCGTCACTTTCCTTCTTTTGAGGCAGTGATTGCTGAAGCAAAGGCCAATATTTGGAATCTGATTAGTACACCCAAGATCTGAAAAGCTGAAATTGAGAGAGCAAGGTTGAGAACTCGTGTGTGTGCACGCACAGAGGGTATAATGAAGCACAGAGTGTCTCACAGCACTGATGTGGTCACGCTTCAGCAGAGAGAGTGCCAGATGCACTGTTCATCAGTACACCCTGCCTGACTATCCACTGAGCAGCATCAGTGTCCTCTGCAGGGGTGCTGCTCTCCTGCCTTCGAGCTGGTAAAGTACCACAAAGTCGACAGGAGCAGTAGTGAGAGAACTCTAAGGAAAATATTTATACCGATAAAGTGAACTCCCAAATGAACATGTTAATATTGTTGATCTCTTAACCAAAGTTGTGTGGTTTCTGGTGTTCCCATGCCATGCAGTTATGCTTCTTGCAAGTTTGAATGTTTTATGAAGTTCCTAAAGGCATGATATTCACTCTTGGATATGGTATTAAATAACTGTTTTCAGTTTTCTTTCTAATTTTTTCTTTACTGTGTAAAAATTTTATTTTGGGATTTCTTAAAACTCTAGTCTTGGTTTGAATGGATTCTTTTTGTTGTTTTTAAGAAAAGCGGAGGAGAGACGGGGAAGGGAGATATATCTGTTTAATTCTATTCTTTTGTTGTATCAGGACCTAAGCTTATTGTGTGGTAACTCTTAGGAAACCCAAAGAGTGGCAGACAATCAAAAAGCACACTGCAAACTTAATCTACAAAACAAATACACACTAAATTACACCATTAAAATTGTGAGACAGAAGGTTGCTGACAGCATCTCCTTCATAAACTTTGGGGTTATCTGTATTTTTGACCTCTGTTTTCTATCCCTTCATCTATTCTTTCACTCAAAGATCGTCATTGACTAACCATCAACGCTGTCTTCATAGAAATACCCAGTATATTATTGATCAGTTAAGCCATTTTGGGATGTAATCAGGGCCAGATTATGGATGGCTACCCCTAGTGCTACCTCATAGATCTACATTTGAAATTGAACAATTTTTACAAAAACTGTTGCTACAAAAATCATTGCTTCTTTCCTTTCAATGACATTATCTGATTTTTAGATCATAGTTTTTGAGAGCAGAAGCTAGATTTTTCAAAGTAACTTTGTTGTCAGTAAAAAAACCCAAGGCTTAAGAACCTCTTCAGGGCCTCTAACTTCTACATTTATTTTAAAATTATCTTCCTGTACACTTAGTTGTTTCCCTTTTTTCCACTTAATAATAACTGGAAGAGTCTTTACAATTTCACCTTTCAAATTAGTTAATCCAAATCAAACTCAACCAAACCTTGAATCCTTTCAAGAAAGCCACTCGAAAATATTCTACGTCTATAGACAAGCTAATTTTTCATGCACTTAAAGTCTGTCAGACCAATGTTATGTAACACAGCTAATAACGCGTGCTTGATAAATGTGGGGAAAGCTCCAGTGTTCTGTGTGATATCCAGTTAAAAATACCTTTGTTCTTAGTCCCTAACTCAGCTTGAATTCTGATATTTCTGAGGAGGCTTGGCAGGTGTGTTGGTTTTCACCGGCGTAGAGTTTAATTTTTTCACAGTAAGTGAGGTGCTATGCTTTGTACTCGTGCTGCAAACAGGATTGATAGCACAGGGAGGTTTTCCTTATCATTGAGCAGTGCTTACACAGAACCAAGGCCTTTCTTGACTGACTTCTACTCTTCCAGTTCTCTCCCCCATCCCACCCAGGGGGGAGTGAGTGAAGGTCTGCAGGGTCTTGGCTGTTGGTTGGTGTCGAACGACGAAAGCAGGGGAGCTCCAAGCATAGGACAATAGGGAGAGCCACTTTAAGGTATCAACGGACGGACAAAAGCTTGACATGAAATGAAGGGACAAGCTTGGTGATTCAGAGTAAAAAGTAAAACTCCTTAAAAAAAAAGGCTGTCAAATATTTTGACTCCATTGCTCTGCATGTATAAAAAAATAATCTGAGTATCAGACAAGACTTTTTATCTATAGAATCAGGATAAAAAGGATCACCAGACTACCAACACAGGAGAAAACAGCTAAGCAGCATTATGTACACTAAGATTGGGATGGCCTGCAGTGACCTGAATCTGTGTTAAAATAAATACTTCTAAAATATTTGTTTGCTAAAAGGCGTTTCGGTCTTATCCTAAGGAAAAACACCACACTATTATGCAATCATTTTGGCAGCTAGCTGCGTGTGTTATAATGGTTTGACTGGACCTTTATGCACATATAACACATTTATGAAATGGAAGACAGTCTTTTTTATTTGTTTTTTCCTGTGACTAGGAGAGAAATCCTTGAAAGGAAAAGTATTGCATAGTTTGCCCATGAAAGTCTCAGAAGCTTCATAATTCAAAAATGGTTTGCATTTTGATTTAATAAACATATAAAAGCTCTTACTTTAAATCTTGCCCTTTTTTACTCAAAAATGATATTGTTAGATATTATCTCCCTAAAAACATGTAAGCCATGTGGCGAAGCTTTACCAGTTCAATTTAACAAAGAATTTGAAATATGAAAGTATATTTAGAATCAAATTTACTCTCTTACTGTAACTAGAACATATCTTATGAACTACTTGCATCTCATTTAGTTGACTGGCAAATATAAAGTATAAGAAGTTTTGGCATCTGTGCAATGATGAACAGGTTGTACATTTGAAAGCACGAGAAAATAGACTGATTAATCCAAAGCTAAATTTGTCACTGTTGAGATGGAGTTAAACAGTGTTTGCATCATAAGCTTTTTTATCATGACAGCTTTATTTCCAGCACTTAACTCATTATGTCAACCCATGTCTTCTAATTCTATTTTGGGACCTGAAGAGGTAATAGAACTTTTAGTGTTCTGCACAGGAGTAATTTTCATTGGGACAAAGTTTGGCCTGAGTCATGATGTTTGGCTCTACAAGTATCCTATTATAATCCAGTTTTATCACAAGAGAAATCCATCTGAAATTACTCCTTTCGAAATGTAGATTGTTAGATTTGAGCTCTAATGTGCTCCTTAATGCTAACTCTCAGGAAAAAGATAAAGCCGAATGATTCAGGTAATAAGTTTCCAAAACCCAGACTACTCTTCAAAATAACTGTTTGACTGATGAAACGGGATGGCCAGTATGTAATACATACTTTCACTGTTCTTTTCATGCAAAAGCACCTTTACAGTAAAAGATGCTGAATAAAAACCCTCTGAAAGGCCAAGAGTTCCTGCTATTTGAAAAGAAAACATCAGCATGTCTATTATTTGTGCTCAGCAAGCTTTCTACTCCCTTTTATATTTTCTTTAGGTACGAATGCTGTTTTGCAGCAGAGCTGTTCAGCAGACCCAGGGGAGACAAATGCCGGTTTTCCAGATGGCAAACTGCCAGCTTGTTGATGCCAGGCTGAAAGGCACTGAGGGGATTCACTCTGTTGCAGAAGCAAAAGAACACCACTTCCTAACACACCTCATGTACGTGTTTGCTTCTCAACAGCTGATGCAGTATCCAGAAAAGCTTCAGCAGCCCTCCTCAAATGGCTGTTTGGATAGTGGCAGGATTCTGCATGTCCCCAACATCCGTTTAAAGTGTTTTCTAACTTACAAGAAGAAACATCCGTCTTTTGTGAAGCATCAATTAAAGTCTAAAACCTATCTCTATCAAAATGACTTGTTTTCGGCTTCAAGTGAGCCACCTTTTGTTTCATAAAATGCTACCTAAAGTTGTTAGGTCAGATGTCTATTTAATGATGTTATGCAATTTATGCCTCTAGAGAGCAAAAGCTACTGTGCAAACACAAAACCTTGGGTGGAAAATTACTTATCTATCATTATTAATAAATTCTAGTATGGTATCTTTATTAAGACTGCAAGTTATTAGAGTGCCACTGGGGAGATCGTGGTCTGAAAAACACCCCACAACACTTTATTAGGTATTCTAATGTAAATTTAAAATGCTGGGATACATCTAATCTGTTAGTTCAGGTATAGAATACAAAGATCTCGCAATTCAATGGACTATCACATGTTGGATGACTTTCTAATTTAAGAAAACAATTTTTTTAGAAACATAATTTATTTTGTGTAAAAGAACAAATCATTTTGGTTTTAAGAAATCTGACAAATTTAACCCAATGCTTTCTGTGGAAAGTGCAGCTCTGTATGTCCTTTGTCATAAGAGGTAAACGTGTTCTTTTTCTGTCTGAGTGGAGTCTGTTATAGGCTAAAACACTTGCACAGGTAAAAAGTTAACAGAGGTGATATAGTTGCTTCTTGCATCAGTTACCTGCCCTTCTAATTCTAAGTGTATGGAGAAGAATTATAAAACACCTTAAAATGCCTTGGCATCTGTCTTGCACTGTCAGAGTGTCTTGTCCAAGAAGGACAGGATTCATAGAGGGCAGCGACCGAGGTTACAATGTAAGATGTAACCCAAAGCATGTATTCTATCGCTATCTCCATAAACTGTTAAAGCAGGTGGGGCAGTGTTTGTTATCTGCTACCATGACTCACCCTTGATAACTCCCTCCGGGGACTATCTCTGTTTAATGGGCAATCACAGATTCACCGGATGATTTATAAATTACATCATCCCATTGAGAGATGCTCTGCCCAGGGGGGAGGAGCCAAGTATTCCCACCTGGATATAATCTGGGGTTTGGAACAGCACAAGCAGCCCTACCTACTGGATTCTCAGAAGACAAGAGCTACCACTGGACCTTCAGGTAAAGACCAGACCCTTCTACAGGATCACCGCTTCAACAGAACCTCTTCATCTGGACTGCTACCACCACCCTGACTAACAGAGTGTCAGTTTGTATGCTGACTCTGTCAGTGTTCTTGTACTATTGCATTTATTGTAATTTTCCTATGAAATTATAATTCTGACTTGCTGTGTCCCACTGGTTAGTTTTCAAACTAATACAGGCAGCCAAGTGTCCTCTTGACCTTTCCTTTATTTTCCTACAAACAGAAGATATTAAGCATGGAGCTGATTTCAGCACTGCTAGCTTGAAGGTTATTTTGGAGAATAATCCTGGAGAAAGTACAAAAACAACACTTGGAGAGAGGCATGAGCCAGTGACGGATGCAAGTGGCTGGTACAGTACATCTGACCTCCTGAGTAACTCTATCACCAGCCGGTTCCCCTTGTCTCTCTTTCAATGTGCGCAAAGAGGTTTATATAGGAGCTATTTTCATAGCAGTGGAAAATGTTCTACCTCATGGTCTCTTATTTTTTAATTTTAAGCCATGTAATGTCAGAAAGATGTAGAGTTGAGCAATGTAAGAAGGTTTTAACGAAAATAAAGTAAAATGTAAAAATTTTGTTACAACAAGAAATTTGAAAAAATTGCATCCATGCACTCAAACTCATTAATTCCACCAAATCTTATTTATCTATAAAGATGCAATAAGGACATTTTTACTTCAGCCTACTTAATTAATAATTTAATTACAAAGAAAACTCAATGAAACAATAATTTATTACCATCAAAATTAATTTTAAAGTGGACATAATTCAGATGCCAGTAAAAAAAATCATGTTATGACATTCAGATGTTTAACATGTTATTGTGTTTGTCTATTTGCACGTGACAGCAATTGCTAGTCTGTATTCAGAAAAGATCATTTACACACACTTGTTCGTGTTTGTTCATGCATAAGGTTCATTGCAGCTGTTCCAGCTGTAATTACAATTCGATCTCCCTCTGTCATATAGGGCCTATTCAGAATGGTTTCATTACTCTATGACCCAGTAATGGTCACTTGAAACTTTTTTTGGTTGGTATCCAACCAACATGTCCAAAAAATAGCATGTTATTATTTAAAATCAACTTCAATAGCATTTCTGATCTAATCAAGGCAAAAAAAAAAAAAAAAAGACAAATCCATATCAGTCTGGAAGAACTATTTTGAATGGTTTTGAAAAGTGAGTAGCATACTTGAAAAGGTCAACCTAATTTTCTCATCTCTGTTGAACACATCCTACACAGGTACAATGTCACTCTCTTGATTTTATTCTATAGGTAATCGACTACATTATGTAATGCTAAAATGTACTACCATTGTTTTTTTTGCCAGCAAATTATTAATTATTTATTTCCAACATGACCAGCTGAACAGCAACCTTCTCACCTGAATACTAGAAAAAACTTTTTGTTATTTAATCAAGGAGGGAATAAAATACATGCTTGATTGTTATCTAATTTGCTAGCTCGTTATTTTGCTGCAAGAAGGCTCTGCTGTTTCAAGCTGTTTCTTGAGATGTAAAGGTGCTCTTTCATAAACTACAGGAGCATTTTTACCTACCCTTTCTAGGTTGTTAGAGCATGTTAACAACTGTAACATCAGGAAGCTCTCAGCACTACTTTGGTCAAGGTGAGTAGCATCTATCACACATTTGTTTCCCTTCATCCACTGGAGGAGAAGTGTTTTAGTATGGACTTTACAAATGCATGCACACCACTTTTGAAAATTATTTTGCATCTTCTTTATGATATAATTTTAATGTCAATTGGAGACATAATGTCACAGATACGACCTTCCTCTCAGATGGAAGTAAGATGACACGGTAGTAGCTGGTAGCCTGGGAAAGGTGAGTCAAATTAATTAAAAGAGCAGCAATAGATGACCGGCCGATGAAACATAGGCAACAGCCCTGCCCTGGTACTTGAACCTCTTTGCATCTCTTCGCAACTTATTTTACTAAAACTCAATAAATATAGAAATATTCTTCATGATTTGTAAAAATTTTTCTTTTTTTCAAGTCTTTTCTGGTAACTGCAGGTAGAATTAAATTATCACATTAAAGTATTTAGTACTTATTATGCTTTTCTTGGTTGTTTTAAATGAGAAACGCAGAAGGTAATAAATCTCTAGAACACCAGGAGATCAGAT
Source organism: Falcunculus frontatus (assembly GCA_013398115.1). Taxonomy (NCBI): domain Eukaryota; kingdom Metazoa; phylum Chordata; class Aves; order Passeriformes; genus Falcunculus; species Falcunculus frontatus. Next base: position 338,642 of record VZRV01004623.1, read on the forward strand.
CTGCTGGCAGTTTTCTTTTCTGCATAGTTTTTTTTTTTTCTTTCATTACTATCATGTCATTCTTATAAGATCTCCTTTTCTAGCTCTTGCTAGAGTTGGAAAAGGCCCAGTTCACAGGTGAATGTTGCCCCAGCTGCTCAAAGTATCCTACTCTATCCAGTAATCACTTAATGGGTATTAAAATCCAGGACAGAATTTGATGGCTACCAAGAGAATTATATTCCTCAGTGCTTGTAAAACCCCAGAAAACTGAACTTTTGCATTTGAATGTAGGTTAAAATGTCAAACACAACTTTCCAAATTACTGCTAGAAATATAAGGATGTACTGCACTGTGGGGTCATAACCCTGACCTCAACATGCAGGCAAAGTTAGTTCTCAGTATTTTTCAGGCCTTTAAAAAAGGTCTGCTGAATCCAGCACAATGGATGTTTCATGTTAGATTTGTCTGCAAATTCCCCTGATAACTGTTTTTCGGGGACCTCTAATAGATATCCTCTGCCAAATGCTGTTATGCAATATTTGAAGCCTTGCCTAAGTCTTCACGTACTGCTCTAGTGAGGAGGAGTGTGGGGCTATATGATGCTCTTGGGCTTTGCCTGGCCTCTTCATCCTCCCCCAGGAGAAGGAGCAGGAAGGGAAACTCCCTCACACTCATTTTTCTGCTTCCCTCTTCCAGTAGACTTGACACCCTTTCACACAACCTAAAAGGATGATTCAGGTTCAGAAAAGATCTCACAGTCCCGTCTTCCTGCAAGATGTCATCACAATAAGGTGTATAGGAAATAAGTGCTGTGAGTAAACAGAGACTGGATTTTGTCCCCTCCATCTGTCAAACATCAGCTCCTTAAAAGGGACAGCGCTGAGGGAGATGAAGGCTTCTAAGCCTGGTGATGGATATTTCCTTTTTTTGGTTTTGGGTCCAACTCTATTGTGCACTGCTGGGTAAGACACCTCTGGGAGGAGGCTGTTGTTTTTCTGCCAATTCTCATTTCTCTTGCTTCCAAAGGTGGGAATTGGAAAAGCTTCCCTCAGCTTCCCTGTAGTGAGTAACACCTTTTACAAACACAGCATGGGGATATGAGGCTCCACAATTGCTCTGCTGAACATCCTTTATGCTCACCAGACATACATGTGCATGCATGCACATATTCACACATCTGTCCTCTCTCACTACATAAGAAAAAAGGCACAAGAGCGTACTATATAAAAAATTGCAACTTTCACTTGAATTCTTTCAAATTAATTGCCCTCTTTAGATTGTTTAAATTCTGACTTTGGTGAGACCTGCTGTCATGTTTTTTTTAAGTCCAGTCTATTTTTCTATGACTGTTGGGGAATTTTGAGCTTTCGTTTCTTAAATTTGTGTGTTATCTGTTTTCTCAGTATCATGATAACTTCTTCTTTTCTAGATATCTTTTAATGCAGAAATGCAGGACAGAGAATCTTCTCCTTTATCTCAGGATATGTCTTTGGATGTTGTGCATGTATAATAATCCAACCCTCTTTTTCAACCAGCCACCCCTTCTCCCCACCCCCATCTCACACACTGAATTATTTTCACAGCAGCTGTTCTTGATAACACTTGAAAAGTGATTATATCTGTTGTCAGTTTGGGCAAATTATTAACATCAAAGCTAGCAGCAGGCTTCTTGACATTAAATTTCAAGATTTCCACTAGCAAAGAAGGACAAGTCATGGGAGAGAAGAGTGGGTGGAGGGAAATATGTGGAGTAGGGCTTGTTGGGGGGAGCTATGACTACAAAATGAAAATTAATTGATAAGAAAATTTCAGCTTGTATTAGGGATGCTTTTTTTGTTTTCTGTCAGGTTTCCATTACATAAATTGTCATTTCAGCAAGGAACACAGGGGGAGGGGGGAAGACCCAAAGCCTAGCCTGTGCAAATGGGCTAGGAAAATTCATACCTTTTTAAACCTCTTTTTTCAACTTGTGTCTTAGCTGTTACATTGAGCTAATACAGTCACCTCTTGTTTAAAAACAGCTTGCTGTTATTATGGGTTTTTCAGAAGAGAGTTTAATGACTGATTTCATAAAGCAAGAATTTATTGAATTCTAAGAGACAAACGATGAAGATAAATTGGGATGTGTCTAAATGAAATTAAAAATTATTACTTGTACAAAATTTAGAGTGTGCCTGTCTGTACCACCAAGTTTGCAGTTAAAACTCTTAGGAATTAAAAGTATGTAACTGATAAAGATGGATGTCTCATTTTCTTGGTTCCAACCTGTGCCATTTAAAATAAATATTACAATAATTGATCTCTGGGAATGATGTACATGTGCTAAATGATGCTTGATGTATGACACCAGCTTCCTGATCCTGGCACTGATGGATGAGCTTATTCTTCCTATAATGAAAAGTTGGTCAAAGTTTCAATTACACCTACTGCACCTTCACAGACAAAGCACAATGAAAATAAATTTGACACTATTCAGCTACTGCCAACCTCACATTAGCATAGACCCAAAAAGAGGTTTAATCCAAACTCCGTGAGAGTGAAATGGGCACCATTTGATATTAAGTCCTGAATATATTACTCTGTGGCATTAAATGTGAAATGCACACTTCTTTTTATTTCAGAGCATTTGTTGTTACATTACCTCCTCTGGAATCAATTGAACCATAAGTAGGATTCATGCAGAGTCATAAAGCACCCTGGGGAAACTCACAGGAAAGAATTCTACTGCAGAAAAGAAAAATTCCTTGCTTCCTCATTCACAACTTGAGGAAGAGAAACATAAAATCTACAGTACACAATTTTTTGGTACCAGGAAACAATACTAGGGAGGGTTTCACCTATTTTTCTCACCACAGGTTACTAATTATTTGTAGATTTGCAGGGCAAACTGAGAAGATGATGTCATGTTTGTAGCACTGGAAATTTTCCCAACAGAAGAAGTGGAATTTGTGGAGGATTTTTTTAATAGATCTATCCTTTTCCTTCCTTCAGGAAGCAGTGTAAAAAAGGAAATTCAAGGATTGCAACCGAGACGTGGAATTGAGTAAGGTTTTTTCTTAAATGACTTTAGAAACCAACTTCTGCAAGATATTTCATGGCTATTCCAGGCATTTTCCATTTATATCTGATGTAATTATGGGTACTTCCTTATCTTTATAAATGTCTAGTTCTTTGGGGGATTTTTACAGGAGCTAAAAATTACAGGTAATTTGAGCTAACTCTTTTCAAGAGATGGGTTCGAAGAAGTACTCTCTCCAGGTCTTTCACAGAGCTGGGCAGGAATTGGTAGTAGGAAGAAACTGAGTGTCAATAACCATTCCACATGGCACAGTTTTTCAGAAATAAATCTCAGTCTGGGATGCAACATTTTTGTCATTAGTGCTTCTTAGGCAGGCCTTTCCATTATGATGCCTCCAAGAGTTTCCCCTGAGCAGTAAAGGTCAATATTACACTCAGTAATCTAATAGATAGAAATAAAAATTGTGAAGAGGTTGTTTTCTGAGGTTAGTTTCCTCTCTACTCTCTTTTATACCTGAAATGCAAGATGAGTACATTCTGTTTGAAGGATTTAAAATGCTTCCCTTGTCTGTATGAAGTAGCAATATCTCTTCTCAGACTTTCCTTTCTCTATATTGAATTCCTAATCAGGCTTAGGGAAATTAATAAGACCCCTCTGGACTTCTACTGAAGTTTCAGTTTGCACACACCAAGCCAAGGCCTCTTTTTCAACCAATGAGTAAAAATAATTTGTTGTATTTCATTTAACAACATGAATCAAAGAGTCAGTTCATTTGTAATTGATGCAAAATACCTCTACAATTTTTCAAGAGTATTAAATCATACAAGGTTAATTTATATATTCAATTACATTCATAGTAGTAAAAAAAATTGAATACAGCTCAGAAATCACATCTTCTCCCTAGCGTGGCATAAGAATTCTTGCATAGAGAAGCTACGGAATTTATTTTCAGAAGTTGCTCACCAGACCCTAGATCTGACTACCCTTAAAAACAGGTGCACCAATTCAGTCAGATGGTTGTTCAAAATGATTGAAAATTAAATTCTAGAAGGCATGAGGACGAGTTTGGCTTGGGAGGTCAACTCTGAACAGTGAATCTATTTCTCAAGAGTATTGTTCCTTTCTGCCTAATTTAATGTATTTTACATTTTCAGTGTGCTGCAAATTTACTATTTTAAAGAATTTTTTTAGTGCCTACATCTCCCAAAAGATAAAATATTCCATAAGTAAAAACATATTTATTTGAAATATCCAGACCTTGGGATCGTGGTGTGATGTATTGAATGTTTTGTTCAGCTGCATTATGGCTAAACAGTGTATACATTTATGTCATATTTAGTAAACCTGTTTTTAGAAGAATTGGTAAACAACTGCAATCTGTTATTTTCAAATTTTTTTCCAGGAAAAAAAATAGTCAGCTACAGATATAGTTAGCACATTTTCAAGTAATTTTTTTTAGAAGTGACTAATTTTAATCTTGGTAGTTAGTACTCAAAAAATAACACTGCAACAGATGCTAATATCCACAAAAGAAGATCAGAGAAAGGGTTGATGTCCATAGAAGTGAAATTCACATTAGACCCTGTATTTAAAACACAAGTAAAATCCTGGAGCAATCAATTTTTACGAAGATTGTGAAATCCGTCTGATGGAATCAATAATTTAAGTTTTATGGTGTCTGACGTTTCTATAAAAAATTTAACCTATCTAATGTAAAGGAAATGTAGTGTATTCAAGAAATGAACCTGCTGAAATATAATTGAGACTTCCACAGAGAGTAATATCTAATGGAATTCTGCTCAACAGTGATACAACTTCAAAATGAGCTGAAAGAGGCTCGAATTACTCACGTTAAGCAAGTGTTTATCACCTCAAGAATATTTTAGCAAAGACAAAAATCCAATAAGAAAGAACATTTGACCTTTTAATATACGGTATCATTCCTTGGTAGTGCTGCATTTCAGCATGGTCCTCTAACCACAGTGCAGGAATAAAGCATAACTCTCTGTTTGGCACTCACACAGAGGATGAAGAGGCTAAATATTAGAAAACATATTTGGTGAGATGATGTTTATAGACATTGCACAAGCAGATGAAAAAGTTTTCTTGTTTGGCTCTGTGTTTCTAAAACTATAGGCCCAGACAGTATCAAGATGCTTTACTCTTAAACCACATAGAATATCAGGGGGCATTAATCAAAGTGGCAATATACAGGAAACAAAGAACATAATCTTCTGATAAAGAATGAATAAAATCCCTAACAAAAGCCAGCAAGAGCCCTAGCATAAGCCCTGCTTCTAAATCTAATAATAATGGGATTTGACAGCCAAAAATACCCAGTCTCTCAAGCCTCAATACAGGCTTCCTACGTGTGGACTAACATGTAGGACAACAGAGTTGTTTAGAGGCAAAAGTAAACAGGCAAGTGAATTAGTGTCTCCAATGCAATGAGATTTCCCTGTGAAATATATGTCTGTCTGTCCCTGCACATTTACGTGGGGGCCATGGGTAGCCTGACCTTGCAGCATCAGTGTTAGACATTATGCAAGTGGCTGTCAGAAGCTGAACTGGAACTTACAGGAGGACCTTACAACTTATGTTTGTAAAACGTTATTCTATATATAGATACTTTGAGATGAGGAAATGCTGTTTTCACAACTTTCAAGGCAAAGACGTGAAATATCAAAGTTGTATCTAAAAAAGTAGGCTTAAATCGCTTCAATGTTAAGCCTTGACAAGGAATTTGAAATCACGCTTAGGATGGTGACCAAAGTACACGACTCTGACTCTAGAGCCTGTTTTATAATTAGCATTGTCCCAGGAAGGTGATGTATACAGCCATTTATTATGGGAAAAACAGAGCACACCATGCCATGTCATGCCGTGCCCTGCCATGCCACGCCATATTATTTCTTTATTTCTAAGCTTTCCTCATCTCAATCATTTGGTTTACTCTGCCATGTTAAATGAAAGGATTATGCAGTTTGGGTCCTTTATTTCCTCTGGAAGTCAGAGAAGGGAGCATATTTTTATTTCCAGAAAAGTGGTAGTAAAAAAAACCGCATACGTTTAGAAGATGGGTATTCTCAACATATTTATATATATATATATATAAAATGCAAGAAGCGCAGATGGAGTGAAATCTTTTTCTACCTTGTCAAAAAATTTATCTGAATTTTTGAAGTTATTTGCCAACACTCTCATTAGAATTAACTGAGCTAATTAGCTTAATAAGAGAATCACCTTAATCCGATACGGCATGCACAGAATCAAAAATTTTAATGAAGTCCGACAAAAAAGGCCATATATTTTCCCCTGAAATTGTCTGAGAACCAAACAGCAGCTCAGAAAAACCCAACAACAGCAGCAACAAAAAATTCAAGTAAGTTCTCATATAAAATTGTCTTCAATCTCAGAAGCATCAGAATAAGAAAAGTAGTGTTATCCTTGCTAGACTTTTTTACAGCACAGAAAATAAATATTAATTATTTGTATTTTTTCATTTACTTTTAAACCTATAATAAATAATACTTTTGTTTAAAATTAACAATAATAAATTATGGAAGCAGAAATAAATTTTCTGCAACTCATGAAATAAAACAAATAAAACAGAGGGTTTCTCCAAAATTATAAATGAGTTAATGTTTTGCCTGTGTACACAAACAACTGAAAGGGAATAGTTGAACAAAAAACCGTGAAAAGTTCCTCCAGTTAAGAAATGAATACTGAAAAATAAGTATAGGAATGATTTAGTGCAATATAGAAATATTCTGTCTTGTTGGCTACTTGTGTTTTATGTAAATTCTTATGTTTGGGGAAAAAAAAAAGAATTTTAGATCAAATACTCAGGAACTAATTCTGATCTTGGTATTACTCAGATACGTTGAAGAAATCTTTTTCCTATTTTTCTTCCTCCCGCAGTCCCCATTTCTGCCCCTTCCACCCTGCTCCCCCAATCCAAATAACACAAGATCTCCTCAAGAAATGGACAGGTAAAGTCTCCCTCTTATTTGAGGACAGAGAGAGCTTTACATTTAGAGAAAGGGAAAGAGGGTCACTTTCTGATGGTAATGCTCCTTTGTTGTGTGCAGGAAGCTCTGAAAAAGGTGTAATCCACTGAGGGAAAGGTCATAACATCAAAACAGTGTGCAATGGTCAAATATATGTTATGTGGTGGTTGGTCTCATGGGACACATACTACCCAGCTACCAGTCGCTTATTTTGCAGTGGTTCACTCCACTGGGATTTGCCAAATCAGTGAGGTGAATGGCTGACACCTGCGAGCCACAGCATGCAGAAACTCAGTCTGCTGTGATTTGCAGGGTCACCAGAAATCTCACTGTCTCAGAAAGGTAAAACTATCCGTGATTTAAAAAGTTTGAGGTAGACAGGGAAAACTTCTCAGACGTAATCCTCTTCTACTGGAACAATACATTTCAAGATCTAACTCATTCAGACACAAATGCAATCCTTGATCATCACCTTTTTCGTACTTTCAATGTCATTGGCATTGTTACCTATTTTAATCTCGTAGCTATTTTGTTCTTCAAAGATAGCAAAATAACCGTGATCCTTGACTTATAAACGATAGCTTTTGAGAAGCATAGACTCTAACTAATCTCTCTACTATAATTTTTCAAGCAGCAAATTATAAACCCAAATGAGCCATACAGTCAGTGCCATGGTGAATTTCCTAAAATATTCCGTCATACAACCAGTGTATATATTTCCAAAACTCTGTTTTTAGCAAGAAGGTTCCTATGTACCAAAAGAGTCTGGACTGTCTTGATTGACAACATGACAATATAGAATGGAAAAAAAAAAGAGAAGATTTGCAGAGATCCATCACTTAGAAGGTTTTATAGCTTTGGATATGCTGACACTGAATTATAATGCAGGGTAATCCTTTCAAGATGACAGAATGTCTCACTGCCAGGAAAAAACGGCTGAATGAATATGAAAAGTCTTAGGTGACAACAGTTTCCTTAATGAATACATGCTACCAGGTGGCAAATGTGCCTTTAAAAAAAGGGAGGATCCAGGTATTTACAGAAACATTACTACATTCAAAGATAGTTTGGACATAAGATTATAGTCAATATCTGTTTGGGCAAAATGAGGTTAAGATTTTTAGAGACTTAAACAGGGGTTGGAAGCCACAATTCTACAGAGAAAAAAATGTTTCTCAGACTCTCTGGTATTACATATCACATAACAAACTCACACATAAAGGGATGAAGCTGGGAGAGAAAGGCTGTGTGAAACAATTTAGACCACTTAAATTTTTACTATGACTGAAACAAATAAGATGCAGAAGATGTTGATGGAACAACTATGTCAAAAGTGTTCAACACTCGCTGTAGTTTGTAGCCATCTCTCTAACGTGGAGTGATAGCATAGGCCCAGGTATTACCCAGATTTCATCCTGTGGTGTGGTACAGGGCTACAAATCCAATTCCAGTATATAATCTATACAAGGGATAGCAAATAAAAACTAGCATGGTTGTTCCAGCCCCATTATGGGTGTGCAGCTTGTGTTTTGGATCCTTCCCTACTTCACTGCTATCAATTTGAACTTTGCTCCACCTTTGTATGATGTGCTGAATGTTTAATAAATCCAGTTATTAAATGGCAGACTTAAAATCTCCTTTTCTGCTCTCCCCTGCATTCTCAAAGTTGATAAAAAAACTCCAGCTGTTTTCTCTATGCTGATCACCAATTAATTTGGAGACATTTTCATGAAACATATCACCAGAGTATAAAGTAGTTCTTGGTAGTCAGAAATACAGAATTTTGTAGACTCATTTCCTCTTTTCTTCTTGTTTGTGTCTTTTAATTCTCTGTGACTGTGGGCTGATTGATTTCCTCTCCACTGCTGGTCATAATTATGGAGCTGCTTGTAGAAATATCTAATTATGTTTGAATGCTTTACAGTTTGCTCCAGAAAAACTTGATGAATGTGGCCTGATCTCACAAGAATGTTTGCTTAATAGCAGCCAGTGATAAGCACGATTTAATTATCTAGATTTCAGATACTGAGGATACCATCAGAAGATTACACTGGGCACTGTAGGCTTAGACAATAAATAGATATTAGATAAATTGTACGTATTTATAGTATCTCAGAGGAGAAAAAAAATCCCTTGGTATGGTTCTGCATAGGTTTAGTTCAAAAAGAAAGAAATCAGTGAAGTTTCTAATTCCTGATCCCTTCTTTGCTAATCCCAGATCGTAGCCGTATTGGGAAAAAAAAAATTACTCCTTTATAATCTATTTCCGAGAATGCAGGATGCTAACCTCATGGAAAATTGCAGGCAAGACAAAAGAATACAAATAATTCCTGGAGCCTATGAACGAATGAATGTGGTGCCCTACAGAATTATGTCTGTTTGAGGTGCCTAAGAAGATATGAGACTTATTTGATGGTTTTGTTGTGATGCTGGCACTTGTAAGTGTGCTTTGGCTCTATAGGACACTAATAGAGTTTCTTTTTTATTCCTGTCTATTTTTGTACATTTTCTAGTACCATTACTTATCTTTACAGCAAATTCTGCTTGTTTCAGTTTTGTCAGAATTGAGAGAACAGACATGTGACGCATGAATAGCCCGTTATAATCATATATACTGTTTATCCGAAGGAATTTAGGCTAAAAAGCAAAGGATTAAAAATAATGGGGAATATTTGGCAAAGACAGTGCATGGAGATTGAACGGAATTACACGCCTGTGAGTAGGAGGAAATTTGTACTACCCACACATATTTGTCTTTTGATAGCTATGTGATCAGTTTAGTCTGTACATCTGGATATGTCTTTCAGATGTTCAACCTCATTAAAACCTCCTCTTTAAATGAAGACTTGCTTTTCCTGTTGCATTATCTTTCCAGTAATAGAATTAGAATTAGAGGAGCAGCCTTCATTATTCCCAGCTGCCTTTTGCAGACTTTATCCCTACAAGGTATTCTCCTGTTTCCTAATTTTATTTGCAAAGAGCTTGAGTGATAGGACCTCCAGAATTTCCTTGGAGAAAGCATCACACGGTCTAAACGATTACATTCTAAAGCATACTAAAACACTTTTTTCTTCCTGCTCTGATACAAATTAGTCCTTTGTGAATTTAATAAAACCAAAATTGCCCAAGGTTTTTAGGAAGAATTCTGAACCTGCTTCTCATGAGGTGATGAGATCCTTTCTGCACAGTGTGTAAGAAAACAGAAATGAAGAGGCTTAATTTCTATCTCTGTATTAGAAGTGGCTACTCTCTATCATATTTCCAGAAAAAACAAAAAAATATATTTTTGATTGGTAATTATATTTTTTTCCCATGCTAAATTTCTCAGAAAAAGATAAACTATCAGGAAAGGAATGTTTGTTTTTGAGTGTAATGCACTTGGAACAAAACACAACCATTTTTTTTTTAACTATCTGGTGGCTGCAGAATGGGAAGCCACAAATACTCCCATAATGCTGACTCTCAGTGTTTATGACCCAAGAATTTCCAGGAAGGTAAGAAAGCATGAGAACAATTCTTCCAAAACAAAACCCCCAGACGCTCTGGGAATCTCCCTTTCACTGAGTCGTCTGGAATTTAAGACATGGATGGGAATCACAGCCCACAGACTCCTAGGGCTTTATAACAGATCTATTCACTGCTGAAGAAAAAGGCACTGGAAAACTTTGTGACCTTTGACTAAGATTGAAATCTCATGTTAATGTTTTCCAAATGAAGACTTAATTTGATTAACAGAGGTTTAGGTTTAAACTTTCTTAAAAACCAACCCAACCCAACCCCTCCAAAAGAAACAAACAAATACCCCCCACAAAAAAAAAACCTCAAAACAAACCCCAACCAAAAAAAAGCCACCCTAAAAACAGAAAAACAAAAATCCAACAAAGAAAACCCCTTTCCTCTTAATTACTATTTTTTTAAAGCCACTTTGAAAAAACAGTTCTTGGGAAATAGAAGCTATACCTTCTGATTGGTTCTTACAGATTCTAAGTAGTAGAACAGGTACAGAAAAAGTAGAAATTCATAAGAAACTTGGATCTAATTTTGAGATTGAAATATTGTCTATAATTGAAATAAATTTACTTCCAATATCTCCATAGTTCTACACTCTGACCCCATAGCACAAGTACTCATGCACTCATGACACTTTCATTGTTTTTTAAAAAAAGAAATATTTGAAAATCGTGGGAAGGTCTTTCCAGATAATATTCCGTGTTCAGTTTTGCAAAGTTAATAAGTTTACAGAACAGCATTTCAGAAAAGTATTTTAACATATTTAGCCTTTTGAAACTTGTTATTAAAGATCACAGATTTCATTTCACAAGAATATCATGATCTACAGAGCTCAGCATCTATTTCCTTAATAGATTCTTTTCCCCTTAAAGCAGGTAAGTATTTTGCTTTTCAGTTCGTTCAACTAAAGCCCAGCTGTTGACTAAGTCACTCACTCCCTTTTGACTGTGACTCTGTCTCCTGGTCCTTACCTGCAGTTGTGATGGTAAGATTTTAGCTCCTGAAATGTGTGATAGGGACATGATAGCCATTAAGAAAAAAAACCTGCAATCCTGAAAAAAGTCCTTTTATATGTCCTTGGCAAATATTTGCAGAAAATTATATCACTTTATTTGTACACTACTCTCAACTGTGTTACGAGAGAAGTTTTATCTGTCAATTAAACTTAAACAAGCTTATTACAAGCCTTATAATGCAGGGCCTAGTAAAAAAAACCATAGATTTCCCTATATCACATTAAACATTTAATTAAAAAACAAATACAATCATACTTATCCTGCCAATAATGCTCAAATTATGACTTCATTTGTGTTGGTGTCTTTGAAGTTCTCAAGGCCTCTGTAACACCCCTGCATATTCTACATAGGTGGCAAATAATACTGCTTTTTGAAAGATGGGAATGACTCTACCACACTTAGGTGAGACTTTGGGGGGAACTGGCAGGTAAGAGTTGAGTGTTCACTCCACACAGCTACTAATATAACTCAGGAACAGATAATTTATTCTAGACAGCTTTTGCTTACACATTAGTACATTTGTTGCACTGGCAGATTGATTTTTGCTGTTCTTTTGAATCTCAAACTGTTTGGTTCTGCAGGATCCCTGAATCACTCTAATAACTTTGAAAATAATGGAATAATTTTGTCTCACCATCTTTGACTATTTTTAGTGGAGACCATAAATTTTAAAAGACCTTTCTTAACAGAACTACAGAGCTGATCTAGCCAGATTATGACAACATCAGATTTATTTCAGGAATAACTGAAAGATATTACCTAGACCGACATTGTGTTACTGACAGTCTTTCCTTTTCTTCTTTAATTCCCAAAGGAATTAACATATTATTTTCAAGATAACCTAAGCTACCAAAGTTAAGTTACAGGAGAGTTTATACACTTTAATGGAAAGACTTATATTTTTAATTAAGCTAAAAATAGTCTATATTTGAATAAAGATCAAGACTTCAGCTTTTAGGGAAGATTTTTGCTGACTTTGGCAATATCCTGAACTTCCAGGATGTAATATTCTGCAGATTTAGAGTGAAATCAGAAACAATCCAGTAAGTAGCCAGAAAAGTCAAGAACAATAGTAATTCCAAATGTTTTCAGAAAGTAAATCCTCCCATATACTATCCCCCCACACATAACCCAATATCAAACACTGTATTCCTGATTTAATTTAAATACTACTAACCTTCAAAAAGCCCCTGGAGGTAATTTGTAACCACATCTCATAGTCTCAGCTATCCCTTTTGTGGTGCCAAACTAAACCTTACTCTGACCAAGCAATAAAGAGCATGATTATTGTGTTCAAATGTTTTCAGTGATGATGTAAATCTAAAAAGAATGTGGAGCTTAAATTTACCGTTTACAGTAACAAGTTGCTATATCCAGAAACATCTCTGCTGATGGCCAAAGGCTTTTTAATGTGTTCCCAAAGCTTGTTGGAAAGAGTTATTTAAAAGGCTCCCAACTGTATATAATTGTGCTGAGCTAGTTTCAGCTTGTTGTCATAACTTCCTCCTAAAGATAAAAAAAATTACTCAAAGAGTTCCCAATTGTGGCATAAAACTTAGGAATACTGAACTGTAATTTCTGCTGGAGGATACTCATGTAAAAAGGCCAAGTTCAGACTGGACACAGAGAAACTTTTTCTTTTTTTTTGTGAGAGTGGCTTGCAGAAAAGCTTGGCGAATGACTGTCTGTGAGGGAAATTCAGGAGTGGTGAACTGTGCTGGGCCTCTCCTGTGCCTCTGCTTGGGCAGTTTGGTGGTAATGTAGATGTGATCCAAGAGCTGCTTCCCACAGATCAGCACACGATTCACCATGACATTTTGCTCCCTGCTCTGGAGGTCCTCTGTTCTCACATCTTATGTGTCTCATCAGAATGTCCTCAGCACACTGAGGCCTCAGTACTGAGCTGGCTGTGTTACGTAGGGTCTGTATCCATGGAAGATTTTCACTGGGGGAAGATTGTATATGTAGCCAAAGAGAGAAGAGAGCTGACCTCCCCTCCAAACAGCAGCACTACACAGCTTTGGCTTTCAGAGGCAGCATGATGCCTCTGCTTCATCTTCCTTCACTTCTTTCTAACTGAGCAAACATCAATAGCTAAGCAACCATCCACATCAGAGCTTGGGTCGGTGCTCTCCAAACTCAGTACAGCTGGGATAGCATCAAAAGCACTGCTCACTAGCACCTTGTGAGCTTGGGAAAGGTCAGAGCCAGCCCTGTAGGCATTTGTAACCTCATTTTAGGAAAATGTCATCAATTGGCACAGTCAGTGTAGGTTCCTCAGAGTATGCTACCTGCTGAAGTCTTAAATTGTCCCCAACTCAGTTCAGATTGCAATTTTAAAAACTTTATAAATTGTCTAACCTTTGATCATTTTCCACAGGGACAACAAAATGTGTGCACTTGACCCCAAAACACCTTCAAATCTTGTTTTCTAAAACCCAGGAGGGAACATGAAAGTACTTATATTTTAAGATAGGCAGAAGACTGAACTAACATCATTAATTTCTCTCTAAGAGGTAATAAAACATTTAAGCAAAATTTTCACCAAACAGGTAAAAATGCTCTGATTTTGTGACAGAAAAAGTGTAAGAATTGTTAACCCACATATATAAAATTTCTAAGGCTATGAGCAACAGAAAATAAACCCTCCTATTATAAAATACCTGGCAGCTCTAATAATAGGTAGTGTTATCAGCTCTACCTGCAGTAATGTATGTATATGCAAGTAGAAAAGATGTATTTACTTACCCCAGTGAAACCAGGAGGGATTTTCAATACCTCCCATTATCATAGCAAATTGTTTTCTCAGAAGTGTCATTTCATTAGAGAAAGTAGTAGGAAACAATTTAAAGATTCCTGTAATAGTACCCCCCATGATATTACTTACTGGCACCATACAATAGATTATATATTATTAAAATATACTTTAACTGTATTCTCCATCTGGATGTGAGCTGTACGTGCTGCAAGCACTGCTCTCATGCAAGACTGGTGGGGAAGATTCTAATGCAGTAGGAGGTGACCCAAAAAAGGTAGCAAGTCCATTGATAAGCTCTTTCATTGTTATCATGATCTGTACCTTTCCCAGTCGCTGTTTTCACGGTGGAAATGTGTCAACAATGTTACTTCATGAAAGATTGTCCCAGACAGAGCTTTTGGAGTGCTGAGCCCTGCTGGCTGCTTACAGGAGTTCATAAAAAGCTCTCTGAGTTCTCTCCAAACTGAAAATGTGTTTTCCATATGAGCTAGGACAATGAGGCAGAGCAAGACTGACTCTCTTGGTAGGAATGGGAAAAAAAGAGGCATGAAGAGACATAAATTTCAGACCACAAAAATAGTTTAGAATATTCTATTGGAGATTACGTCTTTGTGTCAAACTCTGGTTGAGGCAGCCATGTCTTCTAAATTATGGGCATTGCGTGAAAACAATGGTTTCATTTATTGGTCTGCTGTATGTGTGCTTACAGTGCTTCTAATTGAGGATGATTATGGTTAATGATTCTAGTAATGTGTACTTTCAAACCAGCAGGACAGTGTAATTTGTATCAAATCTATTCAGTATCTCTTCAGGCATTTTGCCGAGTTTAATCTTAACCCAGTACTTGCTGTAGAGGAAACCTCTGGAATCTTCACAGTTGGCTCAAATAGAAAATTTCATGGTACATTCACAGTGCACTCAAAAAAAAAAAAAAAAAAAAAAGAAAGCTTCCACAGGCTTCATCTCATCTGGATGGCTTGTAGCCTGTCATACTTTAATGTGACAGGGCCAAGATCTCTAGTACAGGAAACAGTTGTGTGTAGGATGAAAAACAAAAACAAAGCATCTGTCTGTGAGCAGTTGATGACATTTTCACAAGCAAAATTAAGTGTTTCTGGAGAACGGATTCACATTTCTTATACTTTTGGAGTAAGGAAACAAAGGCAATACTCAGGTATTGTGTTCAAGAGGCAGAACTAACTTGCCAGAGCATTTTATTGCATGTTTTTAAGCAAAAAGACTTCCTCAGCTTACCCTTTAAATACAGACACAATATATAGGCAACTCTAGAACCTCTTGGCTGTGGGTTACAGAGGAAGAGCACAGAAATTAGAGACACATTTAAGAAAGAAACAAAGGAGGCTGAAAAAGTGTTTGAAGTTAACTGAAAATTTAACTGCTCATTAACTTCAGGATTATATTCCGCTCTTTTCTGACTACTGCAAATGTCATTATTGTGTCTATGTCTTTTGTTTCCTTGCTTTTATATTTTTTTTGACTTGCTGGTGCCGGTCAATATTTTCATATACAATGAAACTGATGACTCTACCAACTTGACCAATTTGATCTGACAGAGTATCTATTATTGTACAGATGCTGGCTTTTATTCTGAAAGGTTGAGTATTTTCTCAGACTTACTGAATTGCTTATTGATTTCATAATTACCTGATATTTGTGATCGCCTAGGTTTTCTTGTCTTCTGTGTTTTGTTATAATCAGTTGTCAACTGTGCTCTTTTGTGGCAGGTCTTGTATCAGCATGCAGCTCAAACAGCAAAGTTTTCAAGGCTTTTAGGTATGAAGAAGCAAGCATGAAGATACTTTTCACTCGTACCACTTTCATAAGTCTTCAAAGGATTTCAGGCTTCAGGGATCTCTAGATTGTAAGATAATATAGTGCATATTTACTTAATGCTTTCTCTCTCTATAGGAATTGCAATTTCTCTTCTTTCCTGGATCCCACTGTGAGACTCTGGGGGAAGCCTTTGGGGAACAACTCTCCTTCTCTTGTCAACTGTGCCTCACTTCTACCACTCAAACCACAGTTCAATGCTGGCAATTGTCCTGCCATTCCACGCCTAGGGAAAAAAGGCAAGCTGCTTCCAGAAGTCGGTAATTTTATTTCAAATTTCAGTGAGCAGAATAGTCACAGGAATCTTTCCTTCCACAGAAATTTCAGGATGTCTGTAAAAGGACAGAAAATTTTAAACCTTGAAATGAAATGAGAAACCTATTACCATGGGAGTGCATAGCATAAACATAAGCATCTGATGTAGGTCTTTCACAAACAACTTGCTGCCTTGTCATAGGGAGATGAATAAAATCTCACAAAGACTCTAAACTCCTCATGCATTTTCATAGTTGCAGCTGTAGCTTTCAAGGGTTCCGTTTCAAAGGGGAAACAAGTCAGAACAGCTTACATACAAAAATATACAATGATCCTACAGCGCAGGAGGAGCTCCGATTTTGAGAAATGCTGTTGTATTCATTCACTAGATACCAATCTAAGTAGCTGCATTTTTTATCTGGGAAAAAAATCCCTGGCATTTCTACTCCAAATAAAGGTTATGCTATTATTACAAAGTATCAGTTGGGTTTGAAGAGAGCGATGAACATTTGCTTTTACGGGTCAGAGGCCATAACTGGTAGGGACTAGTAGGTTTAAGCTATCAGACTGGAACTACAGACACAGTGAATTAATACCTCTCCACTGATTTCAGAAAATCTAGGAAACCTCAATAAAATTATGCTAATACATTTCAGGTGTGTTTTAAATGCCTATATTAAAAAAGCGGTATCTATTACATTTACAAACCATCAATAAAATGTGACTCACACTAGGACTGTCTTATAGAAACTTGTGCTGCAACAAACTAAATGAAGAAATGCATCAAGCAATCGGACAGATGAACTTAGCAAAATTTCAAAATGTTGTACAAACCACATGTTGCAAGATTAGCAAATTGACCATTAGGTACTTCAAGAACTGAAACGCACAAAGATTTCTTCTAAGGAGCAGTTCTTGACTATAAGAATAGTGAGGCACTGAAATAGGTTGCCCACAGAGGTTGTGAACTCCTCACCCCTGGAGGTGTCCAAGACCAGACCAGATGGGACTCTGAGTAACCTGGTCTAGTGGTCTAACCTGTCCATGGCAAGGGGGTTGGAGCTAGATGACCTTTAAGGTCTCTTTCAACCCAAGCTATTATATGATTCTATGATTCTAAGATGCAATATCATATTACTAAAAATTCTGATCACCACTGAAATTAAGACTTAAAATGTTCTGGGTACCTGTTAATTTCTTCTTCTTGCAAAACTTTTCAACTTGATGAATACAAGCAAACACACCCAGATAAATTTGCTAAACTAAAATCTGTTACTTTTTCTTTAAAAATGCCAAAGCTGACGCATTCAAGGCTAGTGATAGCAGGTGCACTTTGCCTCTCATGATGTGTCAAAACTTTTGCTTTGAAAAGGAAGTGATGACTCGGACAAACTACTGACTGATTTTCATCACAGAAATTGAAGTTCAGCTGTAGAGACTTGTTCATAGGGCATTACATAACTGAACTGCAGCCCTTTCAAAGTTTTCCAAATAGAATCAAAATCAACATATATCTTATCTTAGATGAAACTTAAAATCCTTCATTTTTAGCCACTTGAACAAGAAAATCTGAAAAATTAATATCCCAACATATTGCAGGGAAAACAGAAAAAAGATAAATAAGTTGTTGTAATGCTTTCCATTAGATATAATATGAAATATCAACACACTACTTACTTAGAAGATAAAACATGCAAAGTGTCTGGTAATGTACTTTCATGATTCCAGCCAACTTTCACTAAGTTTTGAGGCCATGAGTAATTCCAATCATTTATGAATGAGTAATTTCACAGAGCGACCATTTCAATCTACCATCAAGTTATGAAAAGTATCTACTCAACAACTGTTCAATTGCGCAGTGTTGACACACGCTGGCAGTAGGGACATTTACTGACTTTTTGATTTTGTAAATGTGGTGTGTGAGAGTCTATAAACTTCTTTGAGAAACAAAGGTTCTTACTTCCTACTATTTCTGGAACTTCAGAAATAAAGAACACTGAAGGTTACATTATTGTTTTCATAATTTTCCACATATCAACAGATGACATGTAATACAAAATCAGGTTACTTTATACTTTATTCTGATTCTGTGCTCAAGCAAAGCACCATTTTATGCTTCAAAATAAACACTCTTTGATTCACCTTCGTACAGTAACTTCTATTAATAAAATCAGTTGTACCAAATTGTGATTCTCACCCAAAAAAATCAATTATTGCAAAACAAGATTTATGTAACTCTGCAGATGAGAAGAAAAAGGGATGATTTATTCTGGTAGGTGGATTATTCAGAACTTTCAGCAATGTCTTTTAAGAGTTATTTTTTATTAGGGTATTAGGATAGCTATTATTTATTATATAAGGTAAGAGCTATTTTCCTTTCTTGTTCATGACTTAATAATCTGAAAACAGATTATTGACTATGTTTCATTCTTGCAAGCCAGTATATACTTATCCATGGTGGCCTTCTAACTTACCAATACACTTAAGCTTGACTCTTGGAATTTAATTGGAATTCTTTTCTTTATGGGCCAGTCTTTTTCGATTTTGTGCAGTGTTAGCAGAGCTGGGATTTTATAACTGCTGGAACTGGACTGAGTATATTAAAAGCAATTTCAGGCCATTAGACAAGATAATGATCTCAGTAAAGGGACTAACAGCAAGATGATACTTTGGATTTTGCAGTTTTAAAAATGCAAGATCATCCACTTGCGGTTGTTTTGAATAGGATTTAATTTCTGATTTTTCCCGTAGCAGCGTTTGAATTCCAAGGATATTCATCTAATGTGCCTCAGCTTTTAGCCTTTAACTAGGATTTATCATGGTCATGTGTTCATCATAAGTACATTAGGGATCATTAAATAACTGAAGTAAGTCAGAGAACAGATTCAAGAATGAATAAAAATTATGGTATTTAGAGAGGTAATGTCTAATTTCTTCACATTAAAAAAACAAACAGAAAAAAAATTGGCATGTTTCACAGTTTTAATCATTCCTTTGAAGTTATAAACCGTCAAAGTTTTTTCACTTGGGTTCCTTTTCTCTCTTATTTCAAGCTGGTGTTTTCCCAGCACAATATAGAGGCAGCAGGGCACCACTGCAGAATATTGGTTTCTAAGGAATTTTATTAGGAGGACTCCGAAACTCTTAGGCAGTTGTGTTGCTATTAAAGAAGTTACATGGTGTTTTATGGAGAGTCAGCATTTCCTCCTCCATGAAGAGAAAAGCTTCTGGGAAGAAGATATTCCTTGGGTATTCTGTGCTCTTATGAGCCTGAGAAAGCAACCATATTACAATAACCATATTAAATATAGAATAAGACTAAACGCATTTTCCTATTACCATATTATTCTCTTTTCTGCCAAAGCCAGCTGGTAACCTTTCGTTGCTTGACATCTACTACAGGGCAAATTGAGGAGAGTTGCTCTCTAATTGACACTGAATCCCAAGCTCTGTGTATGCTGTGTATTCTCTCAATAGGTAAGGATCAGAAGAGAAGATATTTTCCTCATACCACAAGCTGCTTTGTGAAAGTAGAGGCTGTTAGTAGAGGTTCTGACTTTAATCTGTACTGAAGACATTCAAGTCATAAATGCAAATTGCAATAATTTCTGCTTTTTTTTTTCCAATTCCTAAATCCATAACCATTTTCCTCAACCTGAGAAGCACTTTTTGCAGGTATTGTGGCAGATCTTTTGTGTGCTTTACATTCTTTTGTAAGAACTTGACCAGAATTGCAGATGAAATTTCTAGTTTAGGCAGGACTTGCACTGGATGAAATGTGTAACATTCTGTAAAATTATCTAAATTTATGTATGTGCTTATTTATGTGTGTATGCAATATTCAAATGTACTACAGTTTCCTGGCTACAAAGTATTTTTTCAGGGGGCTAGCCTACAACTTTCTATAAATGTTTTTCAAACATTAGAAAAGTACACAGTAAGTTCAAAAAACAATTAAAGACAGGAAGTAACTGATGTAGAAATAATTTGAGGTATTTATTGCTTTTCTGCCTACAACTTATTCTTTTCCTTTTCGTCTATTCTTTGTTTGAGTTAAAAAATCATCAGGATACTATGAAAATTCCTCTTAAATATAAAATACCCTATCACAAAATTAAAATGTGATAGAAGCTGTTTTTGTTTGCTATACATTGACATGGATTTTTTAACCAAATAACAGAAGGATGATTGGGAGATGTTTGGGCTATGGCAATCTACCACTGACGCAGAGCTCTTGTGATGACACTTGGTCACCAGCTCCTCATAAATCCCGAGAGCAAGGATAAAACAAGACTGGGTATAGCAGGGCTGATCTTCAATCTACTGGTCTTTGCACAATGCAAATTATTCAGTAATAACCCTAAAAGAGCCTAACAAAAGGTAGTGTCTATTTTTCCATCTGTAATGTAAGAATCAGGAAATGAAGACATGAGGCTAATTATCCTACCTGGAATATCCTACCTGTAAGGTAGCATTGATTTGGCCCATCCAAAGGAGGATGTGACAAGGAAAGAAATAAATCCTTTTGTCTTTCTCTCATCTGTCAATTTCTATACCATCAGATGAAGGCCACTTGAATTTTGGGATAATCAGCAAACCAAAAGAGTTAGCTGACTTTGGCACGATTAAACACACACGCAGATATTGTAGAAGTCTTCTACATCCGCCTAGCAGCTGATCTTTGCCTCCTTGTGCCTCTGAAAGGTGTGTGAAACAGGCAGCAACAGAATGGTGTAGATGCTGTGAGTCATCCATTCTGATGGTGTTTGGGCTTACATCAGTCATTGCTTTCCATGTCCTCTACCCTCACCTACACCCTGAGTCCCTGGAGTCACCTCAAGGCTACTTACATTCCCATGAGGTGACCAGGACACAAGTTTTAGGTACATGTTGGCCAGTTTTCTTGTGCTGCTACTTGCATGTAGTAGGACATGCAAGTACATCCATTGAAGCAGAAAACTGTTGAAACTCATTTTCTTACTTATTTTTTTCTTTACTTAAAATATTTATGCCAGCATAAACATACTAAAGACTTTTGAAACTATTGTCAAAGTTTTGGTTTATTAATTTCTGTTTTGTGAGAAACAAAGATAATTTTTTCATGCTTTATTCCCTATAAAATAACAGCTTTGGTGATTTTTTTTTTCATTTCTTTATTAAGAACTACTTCTTAATTAGAAGTTATCAAACAATTACTGAATACTATTTTTTTCCTGTAAAATTTCTGGTTTTCAGTGAGTGACTTTTTTTTCTCTATAAAACACTGTGAGTGACTCTGGAAGAGGGTACTAAATTATTTTATGGACTGAAAACATTCACATTGCAAGTCAATTGAAAAAAGTCCAGTATTTTTAATTATTTCTTATAACTGAACTTTCACTTTTTGGATCAATTCCACTACTGTTTGTTTTTCCAGGTGATTTTGGCACAGATATAGAGACATTTTTCAGTGGAGAAGGCTGTTACATTATAATAAAAAAATTACAATCCCTTTGTTAGGAAAAAAAGGTGATTAAGATGATAAAATCATCACTACTTCTCAAATTAATTTATGGGAAAAAAACTAGAGATAAAAGCTTTAAGGAATGTACAGGAATTAATACCCAGCATCACGTACACTCTAGAAATTATTCAATTTAACTTACAGTGAAAAAGAGTCATATAAAAGTCAATGTTATTGCTCTTATGCAAGCTTTTGGAAACAAGTGTAGTGCAATTCCTTCATAATATATTTTTAATGAGCAATTTGACCATTAGAAGATTTTATTTGTCTATTCAATGGCTGTTGTCTCCATAACCAACTGTTACTGCTTGAAAGCATAATGACAATGTAATCTATGAAAACTTGCCTGCATGAAAAGGACCAGGAATCATGCCTACAGTAATGTGGTGTCTATTGCAATATGTTTTTTATGAATCCCATCTATTTCTTCTTTCTGTTTCCCATTTAAACTTTTAATATTATCTATTACTGATGCTATCAGTTCCTTGGGAGGGAGGTTGTATCTTGTTGTATCTTTATACAGTAGGAAGCACAACAGGCTATTTGTCTAAGGCTTCTAGACACAATCGTAATGGGAAATAATACTTGTCATTACCTGCTGTCCCTTTGAAACACAAGAAAATTTATACATACAATTTTATTTCATTTGTTTCTTCCTAAATAAAAGTTCAATATCACTGTAAGTAAGTCTATAGTAAATTCTGTATGCCTGGTAAACACCCTAAATTTACAATAACATTATTCATAATATCAAAATTACCGAGAGATTTTATGTCAGTGATATTTAAAGATCATTGTCTTGAAGCAGTAATATAGAATGAGATACAACAGACTGTATGGATTGCAAATGCAACTGTATATAAATGTTTTATATCATGCATAGACATAGCTCTTTGATCAGTGAGTACTTGCCATTAAAACTCAAATACAATTTTTGACAGTAGTATCTGCAGGGTGGTCATGTAGATCAGGCATTCTGCCAGCATTTTGTTAATAACTTTATACATAATTGGTAGGGGTTTAGGTTTATGGCTTTTCTTTCTTCTTAATATAGGATTATATGGTCAGGTATTCAAAATAAATGAGATTCAAGAAGCTGTTGTTGAATATCAAGAGCTCTTTCCAAAAGTGAAAACTGTAGTCGTAATATTTTACCCAGAACTTAAAAACTATATTTTTTCTGAATAAAATTTTCTGATTTTTAAAAGAACTCCTGGCATACGCTGTTTTCTATATGACCATTGCTTACGTATAATCAGACACGTGCAATTCTTTTCAAAAATCTGCATTTACAAAAAAATAAAGGTTCACTTTAGTTTCACTTGGTGTTAAATTTCTAAAGATATTTTATCTAGCATAGCCTTTAGTACATTACTGTGAAAACAGAAAAACCTAACTGGTGTTTCCAGAAAGCAAATTTCAAGTGGGAAATTTGCATGTAAGAGATGAAAATGAAAACATAAAATTGAAGTTCAAGTAGTTGAGTTGGGCACTTGTAACAGATTGAGTTTTGATGCATAATACCACTCAATGTTTTATCAGCTTTGTGCATCTTTTCTGCTTAATAAAAATATGTCTTCTTAGGGCTATTCACTTTAAAGTATTTTTCAATATGTTTATTGTTCCTAGATTTACGTAAAAAATATATTTTTACTTTCCATGTCTTTCTCCCCAAACACTATTTTTACAGGGATATCTGGAGACATATTTCCCAGAAGAGTTTTTCCTCCAGCTGACTTTCTCAGAAGAGGTATTTCTCAAAAGAGTCGGATTTTTCTCTCTGATTCTGTAGTAAACTGAATGTCATGACGGGATTTTTTTTCCCCCTGCTGCTCCAATCCTCCAAAAATTCCCTGATGATAAATCCATTCTAGCACTGGCTCACTGGTACAAACAGTACTTGCTTAACTAACACTAGGAGAAAGGTGGATTGTGCACAGGTTCCAAGTGTGTTTAACGTGCAAAAAGATAAATACTGAGTTTTCACTTGGCAAGGATCTTTTTCCAGATCATCCTTTACCTGGTGCAAAGGTTATTGCCAGAAACCATCTGCACATGTGAGGTACAAACCAAATGGTGCAATGAAGCTTCACCCTACATGGCATCCCGGAAATTTTTAACAGATTGAACCTTTCCAGAAATATGAAGTTGCATCAAATGGGGGGGAATATCATGCTCTCCCTGAGTGCTCTGCCATACAGTCCTGATAGAGGAATTTTTTAAGTTTGCAGGATGATTTCATATAAATTTCTAACATATGCTCATATTGACACATTTTTAGTTGATACAGATATTAGCCTTCATTGTGTACAGGCACATTGTTTCTAATGACAAGTAGAAATACCCACCCATGCTAACTTTGCAGACTGTCTTCCAGGATATTTTTCCTCCAAGAAAAATATCTATAAGCCGGGCAGATTGTGCTACCTTCTGCTAAACACCTGCTGTTGGCTCAACAGCAAGCGCAGCCAAAGACCCATGCTCATAGCAGACATCTTAACATAGCAAATATCC
This sequence comes from Falcunculus frontatus, assembly GCA_013398115.1. Lineage (NCBI taxonomy): Eukaryota > Metazoa > Chordata > Aves > Passeriformes > Falcunculus > Falcunculus frontatus. Next base: position 363,060 of record VZRV01004623.1, read on the forward strand.
TTTGGCACTGATGTCAACTGCTCATTGGTTCCCATTGTGAAACCTCATGGTATCCCTCCATGATTTACCACCACAGAGATCCTTGAGAGAGTTGCGGTGCCTACAAAGGAGATGACAGCACCGTGTGAAGGCTGTTACTCGGTCCCAAGAGTAGTACGGCTGCTGGCAGCGAGACATGAAAACCAGGCATGTTGCTGACACAGGTTTGTGCCACACATCTGCTACATAGCAGCAAAAATAACTCTCCTCTCTTCTGCCTTTTTGCTTTTGACATGGAATCATGGAATCAGAGGCTCGTTTATGTTGGAAAAGACCTTTGAAATGATTGAGTCTAACTGTTAACCTCGCACTGCCAAGTCCACCTCTGTAACATGTCCCTAAGCATAGCATCTACACATATTTTAAATACCTCCAGGTGTGGTGACTCCACCACTTTCATGGGAAGACTATTCCAATGCTTGGCAGCCTTTTTGGCAAAGACATTTTCCCTAATATCACAGAATCATTTAGGTTGGAAAAGACCTCCAAGGTCATCAAGTCCAACTTTTGGCCCATCACGACCTTGTCAGCTAGACCATAACACTGACATCCAGTCATTTCTTGACCAATTCCAGGAGTGGTGACTCCACTACCTCCTCGGGCAGTCCATTCCAATGTTTACCAACTAAGAAATTCTTCCTGATCTCTAGACCTTTCACCAGTTTCCTTGCTTTTTGCTGGACATGCCCCAGCACCTCAATGTCTTTCTTGACATGAGGGGTCCAGAACTGGACACAGGACTTGAGGCACAGCCTCACCAGTGCCCAGTACAGAGGAAAAAACTTCCTTAGTCCTGCTGGCCACACTGTATCTGATATAAGCCAGGATGCCATTGGCATCCAATCAAAACATCCCCTGGTGCAACTGGAGGCTGTTTCCTCTTCTCCTATTGTTTGCTACTTGGAAGAGGAGACCAACCCCTACCTTGTGACAACCTCCTGTCAGGCAGTTGTAGAGAGTGATGAGGTCTCTCCCGAGCCTTTTCTCCAGGCTAAACAACCCCAGCTCCCTCAGCTGCTTCTCATAAGCCTTGTGCTCCAGTCCCTTCACCAACTTCATTGCCCTTGGAGACACAAATGTTTCTATATTCCCTCTTCCCCTATTAAAAATTCCCTCTTTCCTCATACCCAAAAATTTGTGGGGATTTGTCCATCTGTATGACTATGTCTGAACTCTCTATTCAGCCTCTCATGGTAGCTGGGGGGGAAAAGCAGACGTTTCCAGAGAGAAATGTTTTACCCAAAGGCTGATGTCTAGAATGGGTTAGATGTATCATGCTTACAAGAGCTTTCTGTCTGTTGATTATAAGCACATTTGGACACTGTGCTCTAAGCAAAGATGTCTCCATTGTAGATAAATCTAAATTTCCACAAAAATCCATTCCACTATGTAACCCTGAATTCTTATTGAACTAGAAAACTTTGATATTTCCTAATATCCTGCTTTTTGTACTTCCCAGTCTCCATAAACACTACCCAAGTAGTAAGAATATGTTAGCACTCTTGCTTTATGAACACCGATTTCACAGATGCCTTTAAAAGTGGTGTTTGAGAAGATATGAGATACTGAAATAAAGACACAGTCCCTTCTCACGCTGTATGTAGACCTTATGTTGAGTAGCAATTATTTGTCAGCTGTAGGAACAATAACCCTTAATGGCAGAAAACTGATAGCTTTGGTAAAATATTTGAACTTAAGTGTAAGACCAGGTTTCAGTTTGATTTGAATGAAGATTAGATTTCTGGTCTCTTATGCCTTTTGTTTGCACATAAAATATTTGTGCTGCAGAAGAAATATCCCTTTTATTCAGTAATGCACTTCGTCACTAAATCACAGACTTGACTCATTAAATACTTACATGCTCTATTTATTATACATTGTGTTTTCTGCTGTTAATGCCTCTTTATATTTATACTTCTGTGTATTTGTAAATGTACTCAGTTGTGTAAAGGTTGCACATATTTTTTAGTTTCCAAAATAGAACATCAGTGGAAATGGCTATCGTTTGCATAATTGGAAAGGAAAATTTTATTTTAATGAAAGAAATTATAAATAAGGGTCTTTGAATGAGAATTAAGTTGTTTAGTGGTACCACCCGGTATGATGATCTGTTGCAGTAGTGTTAATGAGGATTTTTCAAGCTTTTGTGGCAGAAGAAGTGTTAAAGCCAGGATACACCTGGTGAATCAGCTACTAAAATACCAGCTTGACAGTCTTTCAAAACATTAAAAGAAATTGATATTTCTCTAAGAAAAAAACAAACCATGACACTTTTCTGATCTTTTCTTCCCACCATTTTGTTCTGTGTTCAGTCACTGAATTTTTCTGTGTTACTTAAGTGGGAAGCTTTAGAGCAGCCTTTAGGTTGAGTAAACAGAAAATAACAATCGCAGTATTAGGGGAATATAATTAGGTAGTCTTCTGTAAAAAATTGAGCTGAAAAACACTTATCTCTTCATATATTCTAGACAAGCAGATGACTCAGGGATAGGATTTTCAGAAAATATAGGTATTGTAGAAAGCTAGTCTCAGTTTTTGGTATTTTGAAGTCACTGATTTTAGGTATTCTTCTTGAAACATGTCAAATCTGTTTCAAAACAGATTGTAGATTCTTAGGCTCAGGTTCTTAAGAGGTGAGAGATACCTCTGCAGGTAAATTAGGAACCAAGAAATTATCAGAACTTCTAACTACCTTCCTCTGTCTCCATAAAGCAACTCCAGCTCTGTGGGCCAGCATAAGTAATACCATGTAATGAGTCATACATTTGATATTTGACAACTATTGACATTCATAACTTTTCGTACAAACTGGAGTTTTTTCCTGGTATCTTGTGTTCGCAACTAGAGCATTGGCATTGCAGAAGAAATGCTAGTGTTACTCTCTAATTCACTTTACTGCCACACCTGTATATCGAGTGAGATAAGACGTTTCTGAATTGCTTTGAGTACAGTTCTGTCAAGATTTGGGACATTCCAAAACATTAGAGTGTGTTTTGGATGCCAGAAATACCCTGAAATCTGCATGTAAACTCAGGAGCTGTAATCTACCTCTCACCTAAAATCCGGTGTATCTGGTTCCTCAGGGTTTTGAAAATCCTGGTTCTGAGATTTAATCTCTCTTCAAAACCATCCTCCATGACCGTATTTGAGTTCTACTTAACATGAAATTTACGTTTCACAAAGATCCACCTGGTAAAACTGAAAAAAGTGACCTGCAAGAGAAATAGTGTGCAGGGAGGTTATCTTTTAGGAGGACCCACCATCTTGCAAAGATACATTATTACTTTTTCACCCCTCAGTCTTCTTTTTGTAACAGTGTGTATTGAAAATATCAAATTATGCAGTGATAAAATAAAACTATGACAATAAAGAATGTATTTGTTGTTTCTAATGAGGGTTTTTTTAGGCATTGCTTCTATTGATGCAATTTTAGCTTTATGAAATAAAATTGTTAAAATACATGTCAATCCTACTCTTTGATTAAAAGATAGAATAATTTAAAAAATTGTTTTCCCTCTTAGAATAATTTTGCTTAAATTTTGGACAATACTATTTTGTCATCCTGGAACAGTAGCTGAGCAATGAGATATCTTCTTGCTTTACAGCCTCAGTCCTTGGATTGCAAAGCTTTCTTCACTGTTTTTAGTGCAAAACTTGCAGCTTAGAGGATGAATTCAGTAGACTATCAAGGCCAAATCATCTGTTAGGATTTTTCATCTGCCCATAGTTTATTTTAATCTTGCCTTTTGAGTTTAATAAAGTGTTCTGAGGTGCCAACATAAAAATAAAATAATAATAAATTATAATAATTAATAAAATAACTCAACCCAGATACATTCTAATTTTCTCATTACGTGATCACAGGTATAATATAAACTTGTTGGGGAAAAAAACGCAGCAAAATACAGCAAAACTTTATTAATTTTTACTTATAGAGCCATCACATTATCGAGTGCATGTGAAAACAAGAAATCGGCAAGCTAAAGACTAAAAGTAAATGCTACCCAAGTCCTTGAAAAGCAAAGTACCTTTATAGTGTGAAACTCTGTAAGAAAATTCTCTGTGAAATGGAGATAATATGGATTTTAGATATTTTTCTGCTTATTGATATTTCACATGGTGCCATAGAATACCTTATCAATGGAAAAATATTAAATGTATAAATCATATCAGCCTATTCCTTTCTGTCTCTGGAGCTGCCTGACAGCAATGGATTGAAACACTTTTTTGTTTGCTTGCTCTAGTTTCTATCTCATTTTCTTCCTTTTTTTTTTAGTCATTTCTTCTATTCTGGGAAGCTTAAGCCAAATGCCTAGTTTCACACAGACTCCTACTGAGAAATATCTGAACATTTTTGTTTATTTTTTGTCATTTATTGTGAACATCCTGTGTTTATTTTTTACAGGCAGTTTCACATCTTCAGGAGACCGCAGATGTGATAAGAGGGTGTTGATTTAAAAGCATGAGAGTGTGTGAGTAAAAGTTCCAATAAATTTTTTTACCATTTCCAAGGATAACCAAATATATGTCAGTATTCCATAAGAATTTTTTCTGTAGCACCCAGATGTGATGATGACTATATCATAAAATCATATTCCTGCAACCCCTGTTCTTAATATTCTCCCTCTGGCAGGAGAGTTAAATTTGGTATTTTATGTATGAGAAGATTATCAAAGGCAAGAGCATCTGCCTAATTCACAAGAGCATCCATCCTTCTAAGCAGCAAACAAAGGCTAAAGTTTTCGTTCCAGCCATAGCAAGAAGCATTTTCTCCATCGTTGCATGGTTATCCATGAGCTGAGAAAAGTGGGATTGCAAGGCTACAAAAGTCATACCATCAACTTACCTCCATGCTTGCAGGATAGTGAAGAAAAAATAGATTTAACCATCCTTACTACATTATATCACTCGTATTAAGATTGAAATCCTTTTCAGTGGTGAAAAAGTTAAGTCAAAGATTTCTGAAAAGCAGTATTTCTTGTTTTGCTCAATTACTAATTTGAACTAAGTTCTGCCTTTTAGTTTTTGTAGTTTATGAAATGGTTGCTGCAGATATTAATATTGAATAGGAACATATTAGTATGTATTCACAGTTATTACCTCACATAATGATTTTTAACACTACAAAACTTCCCATTCATCACATGAATTAGGAGTTCATGTAGAATAAAATAATATTATGAAAATTACTGTGTTTGTTCAAGGCTCATTTTTCAAAAATATTGTTTAGCTCACAGAAAGGATAGTCAGAAATACTTTAAATGAAGATTGCATACCTAAATAATTAATAGAAGATGAACATAAATTGCTTCTATTCCTTATGAATTATTGACGTTTGTTTATTTTGAAATATGTAAAATATAGCTATCTAGAAATCTAGGCATATTCAAAGGTCGTTTTGTTTGCAAAATTTATGTACAGGGTATCTTGTGCCATTCCCTACATGATCCTGAACAGAAAATTTTCTGATCTCCAGAGTAAGCTCCTTTTCCTATTGCCTCAATTTCCAATTCCTTTCATTGGCATTTCATTCCACAGGAAGAAATGAGAAATTTGAAAGGAAGGACATCAAAATCGGAACCTGAGAGAGCAAGTTCAAAGTGAATAATGTAGAAACGAAGCAAACCATTTTCAATTTATGTTAAACTTCCAAGAGTCTTAGCCCACGTGTCTCAGCTGGTGTGGATTAAGCTTAGATAAAATGCAGAATTATGGAAGACACTTTTCCTTTAGAGCTTGTAGAGTACTATGTGATATATTACTAACAGTATTACTTCTGCAGATTTTATTCCCCATATTGTATTGTTGATCCTGAGATTTGCTATCCCTTACCCTACTCTATATTGACTGCTGGAGGGGTCATCATTGCTGAATGAAGCAGATCTTGTGGTGTTTGCAGAGTATACCCCATATAGGCTGCTCTACACACAGGAAACATGACACACTCTCATGGGGTATTTTTGGAGTGGACAGACCATGAATCAACAGGAATTGACCTAGTGGGGATTTTTTCAGTCATGAACATGATTTATATGAGCTGCTTGGAAAAGTCTGAGAGAAAAGGCAACGAAAATAAACAAAAATTCAGCATTTCCTCTGCTCCCAATCTTCCTTTCATTTTTTCATTGCCTTATCAGATAAAGTGATACATTCAGTGTCCTGGTACCATCCTGGAATGTGGGACATCTGGGTTTTACTTCTTCCTCTCCCAGTAAATATCACTCTTTGACCTTGGGCAACTTATTCTTTGGGTATGTGCCTTCATTTCCAGTTCTGTTCTGTGTACGATATGCTCCTACAGAGACTACATATAGTGTTAGAGATGTACACTGCTTAACATAAGAGAAAATTGAATGATGAAGTGTTTGTGGGATGATAAGTTTCTGACTCTTCTGACCTAGAACAGGACGAGATTTTAAAAATCAAACAAAAAAGAAATAGCAATTCTGACCCCTTCAGAAGTACATTAGATTGAAGAATATTTTAGACATTAGAGGAAAACAAACAAGTTTACGGCATTTTTGTCCAGTTGAAGGCTTTCTTTCCTGCCGTCTTTTGCACACACACACACAGAGGGAATTGTACATGAACTCAAGTATAAAAATAGCCAGTTTCTGTCTTTGATTGAGGGAGAAAGACAGAAGCCAGATTTATTGGCTGTCTAGAGACCTTATGTTCAGTTTTCTCTTGTCACATTCACACCAATTAAATGTGAGAGTTTATATGTTGTCCTATCTGTAAAAATGACAGCCAGATCCTTGTCTGGCTCATTTAATTGTCTCTGTGGAATAAGTTCCCCCGCCCTGGTATAGAAAAGAGTATTTCATATAGCTAGTATAAAACATCTCTTGCCTGAATATTTTCAAGATAAAAAAGTTATTCAGAAAAAGTGATGTGTAACAGATGATTGTATTCCTTTCTCTCAAGTTAGCACAAGTTTTAAAAATGGAATTGAGAAACACACTAAAAACTTGAAACACCATATATAATGCCTGCTGTACCTTATAAAGACATATATCACAACTCAGTGTTCGGGCTAGGTGATGTTGCCAGCATACACAATTAAGTGCCTGTTGCTACCTGGAATGTACAATTGGAAACTGAAGGTCCAGTGAAGTCATCGTGCTTCAAAATCAAATGTAAAAAAAGGAGGGAAAATGTTCCAGGTGAAGCAGCTGACCCTATCTTCCATATATTTTTACCCCAGTCTCATTGCAAGACTTCACTCTTCTATAGCATCTGCTTTAAATATCTCTTTTAAAGTATTAGCCAACTACATCACAAGTTCAGGCAAGACAAATATTTAGCACATTTCCATATACATGAAATCCTACAGTGTCTTTTCAATCTTTTTTGGCAGGATTTTGTAAAATTAGGAAAATCAGCTGACAAATTTTAAGTATGGACATTGTTAAGTAATTTTTCAGATTTTTTCTGGCCAGAAAGACTGATGAAGCTCAGAAACTGTTCTTTTCTATAGGACTAGTTTCATAGGAGTTTAGGGGATACGGAAACTAGAATACTGTTTACAAGTCACAGTAAATATTAAAATATTTGGAAAATTATATAAAATGTGATAATTGCATTAAACATTTTCTACATAATCTTGCCATTTTAGTTTCTCTACAGAGTATAAGATCCATATTTAAAGCTGAAAATAGTGTCTTTTCATTATAACTACCCCCTATCAAACTCAATGTTGGACTTCTAATATTGTGTATTCTAATTTTTTCTAATGATTCCATCTTTGTCATTTTTTTTTTATGATTCCTTTTTTGATGCTGATTTTCCCCTTCATAATTGTAAATCCAGTCCTTTGTTATTCTGTGACTCCTACTGTGAAGAAAACTGACCTGGCAGTCTGTTACTTGGTTACAAGCTAGTGTAAAATGAAAAGATCTAGATTTGATAATATGCCAAATAGAGATTTTCAGGAAACACTGTGATAATATGTGCTAATGATGTCAATGAAATTAATTGTACTTCCAATATAATTGGAGTCAAGTGCAGTAGCTGTTGAAAGATGAATATTTTCGCTAGGATGGACGATTTGTGAGATTCATGATGATGTCTTTATATACATTAACTAGTATTATATTCAGTTACTGTTTCCACCAGTTTCATAAGTACAGATGAAAATAAGTAAAGGTATCAGAATCTATGTTAAAATACAAACACAATGTGATTATTTCATTACTGTTCTGTTAATTGGAAAATGTCTGCATTTCATCTCTTTTGTTGTTGTTTTTGAAGAGAAGAATAGTGAAATTCTGCACTTTAAAATCACAACATCTGTGTTTAAAAATATAGGGCTTTTTATAGTATTAACTAGCAAAGTTTTATCACAAGTCATTGTTTTTAACATATTTTCTAACTTAAAACTTTCCCTATCATTTCTATTTACATATCTGATACATAGATTAAGGTCTACTTTTATTTTACAAATCCTTTCTGCTTTACTGAAGCAGAGAAGGAGGATGTCATCTCCAACTGCTAAGAATCATCTCTCTGCCAGTTGCAGCCATTGAGATCTGCTTGAAGTTAAAATAGATCTGTTCATTTTCTGACTAATACTCAGTACAGTTCGGTGAACTGCCAAACTGAGAAACAATTATAAGGCTCCTGGAGCAATGCATTACATTTGCATCTTAGATTACTTTGAACATTTTAGCTCATTCTTTGAAGCAGTTTTCCACCAAATCAGCAGTACTACAGCAGGCAACTTATACCTTTCTGGCACTTTCCAGTTGTGTTTATAAAGCAAGCTTTTATTGAGATCATGGACCGTTTCAGGAGGCAGACATTGCCTTACAGTTTTATCATAGGTTTTATTGGCAGCTTTGATATTGCATAATGATACAATAAATATTTTTTTTTTAACTGTACGCATCCTGTTACTACTAACTTCCTCCTCATATGGGGGGGATGAGTTAAGAAATTACCATATTCAATTTCTTACTTTTTCACTGGCTGCACTACCTTATTGATACTCATCCTTAGGCTCTCTGAAGAACAATGCCTCCATGTTAGGCTTCTGTGATTTCATTGATGGAAAATAGTTTAATGCATAGTGCCTGCCATAAGGCACTGCAGGTTTTTAATGGTCATTATCTAATAATAAATGGTTATCTGAACAAAGGGAAAAGTGTCAAGTGACCTGCCCCCTATAAAGGCTTTGCCTTTAGGTCCTGAAAATGCTCCTCTGAGTTGTGAGGGGACTTTTTTTTTTCTGCACTAGAAATATACAGGACTCCAAAAGCAAGACAAAATATATTGCAATAGGTATTTATGTTAGTGGCTGTATTGTCGTAGTTAATGATGCATTCTTGATTTATTCCCTTACTGCGGTGAACAGTCATCTCCTTTTTGAAAGTGGTGACTACAGATGTACCAAATCTATTTATAAAACATAAAGTGCAGGAGGAATTGTCCAATTTTCAGTTTCCAGGACCAAGTAAAATGCTGTGTCTTATTCAGTGTAAAATACTTTGAAAACAAAGAGCTTGTCCTAATTTCAGCTGTCTTAAGTATGAATTCTGAATTGCTCAAGGTAAAAAAATTCAAATGCATTCTTTCTCATTGTGGTTTCCTTTCTTGAAAGACCATTTTTTTTTGTGTCCATAAAACACAGAATTAATCTGATTGCCCACAGTTCCATGGGTAATTTATATTGTCCAATATTAGTAAATGAAGTTGACAAAACCAGACAGTCTAGAGCTTAGACTTTATCAATACGAAAGCAATGTAGGAGATTGGGTTATTCTGTAAAATCTTTGATAACCCACAATTTGACCAATTTGCAGATAATTAGCGTATAAGAAGAGGTGGGCTGTGCCACTATGCCAGCTACATGCTGGCAACTTCCTGCCATCCCACCCTGGCATGGCAACAGTTCTCCCCAAACATTATGACTCTCTACCATCCTGATATTTAGAAATAAGTTGAAAGGGAACCAAAGTATTATGAAACCTCTACTTGCATTGGTTAAGCCCTCAGTACTATCCTGGACATTCTGACTGGAATTATGACTTCAATCTTTTTTTATAATTTTTCTAATTTACACCCATTCTAATTTCTTTTTTTTTCTCTTCTGCATTCAGTTGTTTCTTTCTTATCTAAATCCTTCCTTCTGTTTGAAAACAGCCTGACTTTGCCAGCCAAGACAGATTTTTGGCAGTACTGCTGTGAGCCTGTGATCAGAAAAGAATGTGAAAGCGGTACCTTAAATGCTTTGACATTGACACATTTTTGCCAGATCTTGAAGCAGATGATAAAACCACATGCTATGTCTCTTCTTTTTCTTTTTTTTTTCTGCAGCAATCATGAAGGTAAGAATCCAGACCCTGAGCTCTTTATCCTTCCCCTCTTCCCCCCACTTTTTTTTTTTCACCCACCCTTCTCTTTTGTCATTGGTTTCTTTGCTTGTTTTTAGGAAATAGAATTGAATTCCAAGAACAACAGCTCAAGCCCTTCACAATAAATTTCCCTTTCTTTCCAAGAAGGGATAGTAATTACAGACACTCGTACCATCTATAAGACTGTCAAACAGGGTAAGGATTTTTTAGAAAAGTATATCAGTGAATGGAAAAAAGGAATAGATTGAAATCTCAGCTTAATCCTTTACGTCAACCTGTAAACGCCTTTAACCACTTTTTGTTGCATTCATTACAAGTAGTTTAAAAATTCCCATGTTCGTTGTGTTTCATGGGGTAAAGCAGACTGAAATCTCTGTATATCAGAGTTATTGCTTAGTATTGTACAGATGACATTATCATAATAGGAACTCTGTCTTTGTCAGACTACTTAGTCCATGAGATTTCATATGTTACATCTCCATTTTGGATTTTCTGATTTTGTTTTGAGTTTTAGATTTTTGTGTGAATTTCAGGTGAAGTGAACATCCAAGAACTGAAATAGCAGAGATCTCATTTGCATCTTTCTAATGAAAAAGCATTAGCTGTGGGGTTTTTATACTAATGTCTACCAAGAGACTGGAAAATCCCCGAAACAACATTAAATAAAATAATTTTTACATATGAATTTAAAGCTAGTTAGATATGAATTCTACACATGTCCTCAAATTAAACAACTAGAAAACAATACTAAAAGGCTGGACTTTCACTCAGAATCCACATTAGTATCTGGAAGTATTCAGAGTGAGAATCAGGTTCAGTCTGCTATGGAAGACAAGACTTCAATGAATCTGACTGGTCTGCCTTGCATACATTAGTAAGCTGAGCTGCCACCATAAAGAAATAAAATAAAAATAATCCTATATCAGAAAATATTTTCAGTACATATTCCTTTTTTCCTAGTCATATATCAAGTTATGATTTTCATAAAAAAGAATTTCTTGAAGTATGTTTTTAGATATTAAACAGAAGCAGAGACTAAACATTAATTTGAAATAGTATCTATCTTAATATATTAAAAAGTAACTAGAAGACATTTTCAAATATGAAAAAAGATTATTATTGAAATTCAGAGCTAGCTGAAGAAAAATCTGAAGATGACTGGTAGAGAGCTTTTTTCTAAACAAGTCTTATGGCACAACATTTAGCAGCCTGAATGATATTAAACTCAATTTTTTCAGGCATCAGTTGGATTTAGAACAGAAAGATGTGCTAGCTGTAACTCCTTACTCATTAATTTTGGGTAAACATCAAGGAGGTGGTGGTAAAAATTGTTATCATTAAAAAGAATTATTAGTGAAAATAGCATTTTTTAATAAACTGGATAGGAAACTTCCAGTTCATATCTGGGCACTGTGTTTGAGCAAACTGGCTGGCATTGATCAAAACTTTCTCAGGGGATTTTTTTCTAAGGCTTTACCTATATGATTATACCCCGCCACTTCTTGCACCTGTGGCCTGGGCCTGTCTATTCCACCAGTGCCTATCCATACTGAGAACAAAACTGAGCAGCTTGTAAAATGTCCAGACAAAAAAGAAACCTTATATTTATGTATCTTCAAACTGCAGATAACTAATTATTTTAATCAGGTATTGAATCGGGTATTTTAATTTAATCAAGTGTCTAAAGAGAGGCATTGAGGGTACAGGCAACCATCTCACAACCTGAATACTGCAGCTGCTGAAGAAGGCTCCTCCTCTGAAGGAAAACTCGATAGAAAAGACTGTCTCAGATAAGGATGTGGGCGCAGATAACAGCTAGCACCATTACTATGTATTATCCCTTTTGTCTTTGTCCATATAAATGTCACTAGGATTACGCAGAGAATCTAACCTGGATTAATAGATTTGTTCTGTCCTGCAGATATTTTTGTGTTAATAGTCCCATGATACTGCCAGCCAATCTGCCACAACATTTAACTTATTTCAAGGAAGTTGGGCAAACATTTACTGTACATGACATTTTCTTGACTATATGACAGTTTTTATTCTGGGATTAAGCAAATACAACATTCTGTACCAACAAGAAAAAAATAAACCTAACATATTTTTAAAGTATTAGCCATAATCCTGACATAAAATGCTGAGGCAATCATATAAATAAATAATTTTAATTTCTCAGAAGCTTAGACCTGGGAAAAAAAGTAAACATCTTGGATATAAAATGACATGAAAGTTGTATAAATTATTAGCTTGGCTTTAATAGCTAATAATAGGACTTAAAGTAGGACTTTGTAAATTTTTAATAGGGCTTTCATGCCTAGTTTAACTTCTTTTTTAACAGGAGCTGAATAAGTTCATGTATTTTTGCCAATGTTATTTTATAATGTTCTTCCATAAAAGGATTATTTTTATAGATGTATATGCTTTAGTTGCCCATGTAATCCTCACACTATTCCTAATTTTCAAATAAAGGTTCTAATCTGTTTTTCTGGGGACAATTATTGTGCTGCCACTGGAATTTTCTGGTTGCAGCAGTAAGGGGCCTGATTAGGAAACTCACTGAAAAAGATGTTTTTTCTAGAAGGAGATTTTTTCATGGTGTCTTATGTTTGATTCCAGTCTCTGATGGCCTAATAATGAAAGGTGTTCAGTAAACTAGATTATATGTTTATTGTCAGGTTTTTAATACATTTAAACAGTCAATGACTTGTCTTTTATAAACTCTAATGGGAATATTGTTACTGTTTTTGTGATTTGCAAATTAGTAGTACTTTTTTTTCTTATAACTACATTCTCAATAATATATATATTAAAACACAAATCTTATTCTATTACTCTTGGTATATAAAACAAACAATAAAGGTAAAGATGTCATATAATCAAGGCCACATTAGACACACAGGAAATACAGGAAGAAAATCCTTTTCCTGGAGCCAGAGTATTGTAGGCAAAGAAAGTTCTCCATTGCACAAAACAGGGTAAGTTTCATGTCTGTACAAACGTCAGCTATGGACACAGAATGGATTATTTCATCACTGTGGAGTGTAACTTAGCTACAGCTTGACAAGAATTCTTTCAAAGTTTGGACTGAGAGTTTACATTCTAAAACAGAAAAAAGAATCCCAAATACTTCTCACATTTCCCTTTTAAAAGCAAAGGAAACAAAACACTCAAAGAGAAACACTTGGAACTGATAACAGAGCAAAGTCAGAATCAAAGCAGACAGCAGTCTTGCATCTTTTACACTTCAGGTATTTCCTGGGGACAAGCATTTGTTGAAATGTAGAAGCTGTAGAAATGCTCCTTAGTTGTATAGGTGAGAGGCCAATCCTTGGTACAGATTTAAATATCATCAAAGAACTTCAGAATCTAGCAGCTCACTCCAGCACGAGGGAAGGAACAGAGGGGAAAATTTATCCTTAGCTCCCTTTTACCATTTATACTTTCTTTGCTTATGTTGGCTAAGTTTTGTAAAAGTCATTTTTAGGGAGCAAATGTCTCTGAAGGAATCGACAGATGAATCAGGCAGGATCAAAAGGGCAAGTCCTTCGGAAATTCTTGGAGTAAAGAAATATGCGGATGAAGATTTGATTTTTCCTTTCTTTCCCAAATCTTTCCTAAACTTTAAGGAAAGTTTAAAAGGGAAAACATACTCTCCAAGTGAATATATGGATGGACTGTAGCCATACAGAAAGCATCTCTGTCTCCTGCTCATATGTCATTTCAAAGTTACCACTGCTGTTCATGATCCGACCAACTACTTTTAGTCTCCCCAGACATATTCCTTGAATACTCATTCTCAAATTAGCAATATATCTCACACAAGCTTGGTGAGAACTCAGGGAATAAAATTCAACACAAAGCAAAATCCTTTTATGAGTCTGTCCTCAGATCACTGAGGGTATTCTCTGTGAGGCTTGCATCAGATAATCGTGACAAAAATGATCACTTCCAAATGACACAAGGAAGACAAATGCTGTATTTCTTCCTCACCTTTAGAGAGCTTTACGGCCAGACTTTGCATTGTAATTACATCCCAAGGTGACCCAAGTAACTGCATTTTCCACTTGTACCACAGCCAGTACAAAGAAAGTTATCCCTGCTGAAGGTGTTGTGGAGGTTCTCTTGTTTTGGGCAGCTCATTCCATGGCCACCACAGCTTGAGAGAATTTCCTAGGCCAAAGTAGGTTTTTCTCAAGGTTGTGGACACCCCGGGGACACACTGCGGTAAAGTCAGTTTGATACACAAGGCTATCAAAGATCACTTCATATATAATGCAAACAGAGATTATAAAATTATGTCAAATTCACACATCTGGCAGATGTACATAGAATCAATCTATCACAAGAGCTTAAGATCAGAAAATCTCAGAAAGGATGTAGGAAAGCTCCCTGGAAGCATTTTATCATCTATAATTCTAAATTGGCAATAAGCAGCATGTGTTAGAGGGGATGTTTTAGTTTCCATGTTTAATTGAATAAAAGTGAATAAAGTAATTTAGCACCTGTGGAAGAAAATCATATATGATTTGAATTATTTTGTATGGCTGTGCACAGGGCTTACCTGAGTCAACCCTTGAAAGCTGGCGCAAAGGCAGGAACAATACAGCCACTCAGACCATAGCACAGTAAGGCAAGGATTTGTGATATGGGATTGAAATATCTGTTCCTATAGAAGTTAACAACAAACTCATAGTGGTTTCTAACAGACTGAATATTAATGAAGCTATAAAAAAATTCCAAACAGGTTCTATTACTCTTTCAAATGGACTATTTTTAATTGGGTTTGAGACTTTCAGATACAATGCTTTACACTTCAGAGGGAGCCTAGATTCATGGAATTTGCTTCTGAAGCATTTGAAATTAGATTGATTTTCTTTAAAATTTTATTTGCTTTTGGTTTCCATGATTAAAATTCTCTTCATGTCCCTGGCATAAATCCTGACCTTGTACATACTGGGGAATCTTTTCTATAGAATCTTGGTCTTCAGTCTGAATTTTTAACTGGTAAATAATGCTCTAACTTATGCTGGTCAGCTATTAATGACTATAGGGAATTTTTATTCATCTATTTCTATTCCAAATTTAAATGTGTTGGTTTGACTCATCCTAAAATGGAAATATAAGACATTCAGAATTGCATTTAGCTCCCAAAGCTGTTCACAAAACAAGTGTCAAGAGATAAATGTCACATCTAGGATTTTGACTTTTGCCCACCTCCTGTTCCTCAAACATTTGGTCAGAAGAAATAGAATTTAGATTTTCATAATCCTACAGGGACTTCTTAGGCTTATGGAAAGGGCAAAATATTTTAAGCCACTTAGAAGTGTGTTGACTCTAAAATCAGATTGTATCAAGAGAAGTGCCTGCTTTAAAAATTCATGCTCTCAAGAAGCTGCCTAAACACTTTCATTTCAATTTCTTTCTTTATATATGTGGCATTCTCTTAATTCTCGTTATTCATTTTCAGAACCTCTCTATTGAATTATAACTTTGGACAGTCTTGTCTTGGTATTCACTTTCCAGCAGCTTGTAAATTTGATAAACAACAGAGGAGGATGATCATATTTCACTCTCTGCAGAAGAATAACTTCCAAGACATTTCTCCAGATTTTGTTATATCCTAACAGAACAGTACAAGTAATTGAACCTATATTGTTTAGACTTTTTATTTTCTTCTTCTTTTTTTTTTTTTCTCACAACTGAAAAGTAGTTTGGGATACAAAATTGTATCTTTAATATTTTCTTTCTCAAGGATCCTTGAATTCAGCTTCCCTTCTGAATGCAGAATGCTTCTTTCTGGGGAAGAACAAATTTCTTATACGATACAATCTGCATTTTTCTTTTTAGACTATCTCAGTATCACAAAAGCTTACTGACAATGAAACCACTCTTTCTGTGTCAGGAAGTGTAAATAATTAACCACCATATATCCACCAGAAAATATATATGATATACATTTCCAATTCTGGGAGCAGTGAAAGAAATGCTCTCAAGTAGCTTTTTGCCACCATCAAGTTTTATGCATAATACTGTCAAAAATGTGTGATTAGAGTTCTTTTTTTTTTTAATATGAGGGCTTTATTTAACCCAATTATTAGAAAATACCTAATCCTAGATCTTCAGCTGCCTTTCCTAAGCCAGTTTATCCTCTGGCATTCTGATCCCAGACATATTTCTACATAAACAATACATACAGCTGCCCTGAGGTTGGAAAGGGAAGAAGCTAGTTACTTAAGCTTATAATAACAATTAGAAACTTCCTTTCTCAACCTCAGTAAATCCCACACAGAAACATATGTGATTATTTTGTCCAGGAAGTACTAAAGCAGGCAACTGGTTAACCAGTGGGATGTACCCAGGAGATCACTCTGTTCTCGCTATGTTCCTTCTCTTGCTTCCTCAAGCTCCTGCTAGTGTTCAGGAATGCAAATTGCATTCTTTGGAAGACAGAATACATGGCTTGCCTTAGCGAGAGTTTGTACTGTATTAATATTTTCAGTTAGGTAACAGATTTATTTCTGAGATATGAGTATTTATGTGTGTGAACAGTATCAATAATCTTACTGTTTTGCATTCTTCTTCCATTCATGTTTGTTTAATACAGCTGTAAATTATATCAAATTATTTTGTACTTATTTTGTCTTTTTTCTATTCTTGGACAAATACTCCAGAAATGTATGATAATTAAGTCTTAAAAGTATCTAAAAGGTAGTTAAGTATGAGATTCATACTTGGGATTCAAAATACCATAATTAATACACATTTCCATATGATCTAATGTACGGTCAATGACCCATTAAAAAAGCTCTTCCACAGAGTTTCAGTAGCATGCTCTCTCTCAAGAAAGAAAAAAGAAATATTTTATCACTTATTTCATGGCATGTGTTTGTCAAAGCAGCTGTGATTTTTCGTATCATTTTACTTCAAATTTATATCATACCTATAAACAAATGAGTCTATAGAATTTTATAATACTGATGATTTCCCTCAGCAAAATGTAACCCCTCACATGAGGATACGGGCAGGGATACATAGCCTGACATTGCAAAACTGGGAACCACTTCTCAACCCAATTTCAGCAGAACCACTGAGTCTTCTTTCTCTGCAGTGTAACTAGTAATTTAAATTTTAAGATGTTATCTATGTAACTTTTCATGCCTGCACTGCCTTTGAAGCATATGAGTTCAGAGATTATGAATCCAGTACAATAACAAAAAACAAAGAAAGGATTAGATAAACAAATTTCAGGAAAGCAGTAATGCAATCCAGTGCATAAAACAAACTGAGAGCATCCTGCCTTATTTTCTTCCATTGCTCTTGTATTTATGGTCAAGATTACTTCACATGTCATCATGGGTTTTTTTTCTTATTACTTCACGTGTCATTAGGGTTTTTTTTTCTTTTCTCAAAAAGTGTTTTTAATTTCCTATAACTGTAAGAAAAACACATATCAATTTGCCTCTCAGATATTCTGAATACACATATTTAATACCTATTCATATAATGTTTCACCATTTTACATTTACTTGCCAAGAGGTGTTTTGATTTATAACTGTATCAGTACATCTATTTCTTGATTTGTAAAAGTCGTTGTACCATTCTTTCAATTTTCTTATTAACAAACATCAGAATATTATTTGTGCCATGATAAGTTTCATCAAATTCTTACTTTGTGATGAAGGACAAAAATTGCATGCAGGAAACAAGAGAAGATCTCATTTGACTGTGACCTCTAACATTAAGCACCTGGCTTGAACTGATGTGAAAGTAAAAAGGAAAAAAACCACCTATCAACTGCAGTCTTACATCTTGGGTGCTTTTAACTGATTTGCACCATTTATGAGTACATCCACTGAGTCATCCTGAAGTCAATGAACTTGTGGTGAAAGCTCTGTTAGGAAACGTCTGAGCTCTCCTTTGTATTTGCAGGTGTTCCTGGGGCCTCGAAAACAATCACAGTGAAAGCCTCGTAATCGAAGCATAATTAGCAACAAATGTGGGCACATTTTCTTCAGTGCTACTGTCAAGCTTTCTTTTCATACCACTTTCACACTTACAAGGACAGATAGCTGACAGCCAACTTTGGAAACTGTCTGCTAAATTAGATAAAAGAAAACAAAGCTACAACACAAACTGTGCAAATGGGTGGCGTAACCTGGCTTCCTTACACCAGAGATGAGGGATACATTCAAGGGGATACTTATGAATATATTTTTATTGGATCTATTTGCTTTTCTTTTTCCCTATGTGGCGCTTAACACTTGTATCCTATTTCTAGAGGGCAATAGTGTGCCCTTACTCTAGGTACTCAAATCTTAATCCAGATCACTTTATATTTTGGATTTTTGCCTATGATTGATAGTAATTAAAGATTCCTGCCAAAAAGGTGCTGAAAGAAACTTTTGGGCCAGATAAAAGAGGTTTAATTAGAAAATAGGCACCAAGCTCATGTTTCCATATTACAGGTTGTGTGTGAATGCACAAACAGTGGGACAAGTTCTGACACAAAGTTAGTCATGGGGTAGGGGTGGAGAATGCAGCTGCAGTCCTTTAAGCTTGGTTAATAGTGGAGAAAATTTTAACCACTATTCTTCTTCTCTGTAGCTGACAGTTACCACAAGATGGTCTAAAACAGCTACAGTGCACATGAAATTATTTGAGCTTGGTCCCAAACAAAAGAAAATAGCTGTTGAAAAATCATGGCTCTTCTGGCCGTCTGAGTAAAGGGTAATTGTGGAGTTCAATGCTCTAATATTTCTGGAAGGTGCCACTGCATAAGGACACTTTTTTCTCTGAGTTCTAATGCACTGTGCAATATGAAACTGTAAATTCTGCAAAAAGACCCGAACTCTACAGTGATCATCTTTTACCACTGTTTATACATAACACTGAAAGCAATTGCATACAAAGCAAGAGTGCCCAAGTTCTCTGAAAATACAAACAAGAGAACTGTTAAGACAGTGCCAGATTTCAAGACACAATTAACAAAGACTTTACAGAAAAATATACTTTGTCTAAAAGAGATTAAATATACTACTCCTTTTCAGGGTCAAAAAAATGGCAGGTTCCAATGTGGTGAAGTTTAGTAAGCTATTATTGTAACACCATATGCTCTCTAAAACTGTAAACCCCTTTTCTTTGTCATTCCATATGATAGTAGTTTGTTTGACCTCTTCAGCACTAGGTTCTCTGGCTCGTCACAAAGAATTTATTTCAGGCTTGGTAGTAATCTGTCCTGGGTCCTACCACTAGATGTAGTTCCATCTCTCAGCCTCATTACCTTGTTGGCTCTTGTTAAGACAAATGTAGTACTTGCTGCATTTCTGGTTTGGGACTTTTTTTATCCCTGGATAACCTTCAGATAATTTCAGCTTCTGTTTTGCTATTACCTACTTGAGTTTACCTTTCCAATCTTCTTCAGTATCTTGTACAAACAACCAACTCTATTTCTTGGTTATACTTCTTCCTGGATGCACAGGTTTAAGGCTGAGTCTGTTAGTCTTGACAAGACAACATTAATTGGAAATACACTGTAAACCTCCTAGTCTCCCACATAAAAGCAAAAAACAAAACAACAAACAATTAGAAAGTCAATATTTTCCTTATCTACTACCACAAACATCTCCAGTTCCAATTACATGGAAAAATGTAGTGACTCTGGACATCACTGAAAGATAAATGTGTGGTAACTATTGTCTTTTAAAGCCTATTGCTCTGCCTGTTATTTTCTTTTAGGTTTATAGAAACAAAATGTGGAAGAAAGCAACTATGCACAGCATTCAAATATGCAGTGGTTGTCCACTGCATAAAACAAAAATGGAGGATTCAGTTGCCAGGGCCTCCAGCCTATTCAGGACCAACTAAAATAACATTTTCATGTTCCTTCAAAGAATTACAGTTGTGTGGACCATTACCTGGCTTACATTGAGACATCTGTCCAATTCAAAATCTTTTAAAAATTGGTTGATTTGTGATTGACTTGTACTTCCTCTTTCACTGAAACTGGAGGTTTCCTGGGTCTCAAAATATGATTCCTTGGTGCCACTCAGGAGCTCCATGTCCACGAGAAGGGTTTCCTGCTGCTCAAAGCACTAGCTGCCCACAGTTCTAGCAGACTGAGAAATCCAATTAATTACACTCTGCAATTCATATTGCAGCAGCACTTAGAGAGGCGGCTGCTCTGGTGTAAGGAAGAACAGTCTGTGTCCTAAATAAGACTATTTCTGGATTTCATAGTTTCTCAGTCTACAAGACAAGCGTGTCTCCCATCTCTTCTTTGCTCCACAAATGGCAATGCTTTACATTTACATCTCTCTCTCCAAAATAGAGGGAGATGTAAATGTAAACTACTTTTTTAGCCTATTACTTTGAAATGTTTAGAATTATAGTTAAGCTTTATCAGCCTTAAAGCTACGTATGACAGTAACTAGACATTAAATGTGGCCAGCTCAGGGAACCTCTCATGGTAATGAGACCCCTGGCTTTCCCTGCTTCAATTCTATCAGTGTTTCAGAGAGGAATGGAAAGTTCCTTTATTTTGCTGACACTCAGACCTTATCTGTTATTGATTTTTCTCCATTGCTGATAACACAAATGCTACTCCTGCTTCATCTGCTTCTTTGTTTCCAAGGGACCCTGCAAATCACATGGGTGATGTGTTCCAACAGAGATTAGATCACTTGCTTGCTCATTTGTTCTCACTTTTGGCTTCTAAGTTATTTTTGCCATTTACACATTCAGCAGCTAATGTGCTTACCTCAGACAGACACACTGCAATTTTTCCCTTGCTCCAATGTCACAGCCCTGTAAGCAAGTGGTAATTTCATTCCCTTTTCCTATTTTCTTCTCTTACTGTGACAAAGAAACTCTAAGAAAAAAAAAATCAAAAAACACCTCAACCAACCAACCAAGCAAACAAAAAAAGCAAAAAAGTCCAACTTATTTTTTTTCTGAAATACTGATTCAGTAACCAAACCCCATAATGTTAACATACATAAAAAATGATTAAAAAAATCATAGCATTATTTTCTATTCTATTTTAATTCTCTTACATTACCATTCTCTCAGCACTCTTCAAATACAGCTTGATGTAATAGTACCACAGTGGGATCCAAATTTCAAATCATTTAGCTTTGTTGTTATCTTTGTTTGATAGGCTCATTGCAGTTTTTATCAAGGGTATATCTACATCTGAAGTTTACACAAAAAATCAGAAGCCATGCAGGTGGCTGGCATTTCAAAGCTGCCAGACATTAACTTTGATACCACTGAGCTTTCTAGGAAGAACTGGCCAAGCTGTCTCCTGCAGAATGGACAGTCACTTATTTTTAATGAAAGCGTGTGGGTGACACAAAAAGCCAGATTCTGGAAATAGCACCTCCAATTTAATTCCCCTTGGAGTACATTGAAGACTTCTGTTTCTCACAGTGGTGGTGAGGATCCCACGAGAATGATGCCACCTTGCTCTAGTTGGGCTCATACCCATAGTCCTCCTCCTCCCATCCACGATGACAAAGGGCTTTCAGCTGTGACAAAGAATCAAAGGAGCTAAAATGAAATCATAGCTTAAGAAGTCTACTGTGAAAAGAGACTTTTCTATTTAGTGTTTAAGCTTCTAATTCCAATTAATTTTACCACAATGGGATTGTAAATCTGGCTTGATGGCTTTTTATGAGAACACCTACCTCTGTTGCTATTTGCAACGGTCCCTCATTTATTTCTCCATCTTGACTGGGACTGTCAGCTGATCCAATCCACTGGCATGGACATAGCAAATGAAGCCAAATTTAGCTTATGGCTTTGCCATGTCTAAAAAGACTCTTGGAAGTAGCATGAGTAAATATAAAGTGTTGATAGACTACAGCAAATGAGAGGGTGGCCTCACATTACATATTTCCGTGACACAGGGGAGTCATAGTGCAGTGATTAATTCCTTCACCAACACAGTTCTTGCAAAACCCGGCTTATAGCCTCTATTGCCTGTCCAATTGAAGGAAATGAAAAAAAAAAAAGAGACAGTATGTCTTATTGCTCATATCTGAGTCTTCCTAAAAGAAAGAAAATGATCTTAAACAGAACTGTGGCAGGCAACCACTCTAATAAGATGCTGTATTATTCACATATACAATTACTCACTGAAATTAGGGCAAAATATTTTTTTATACATCTTCTATTATCATGATCTAAAACAGTCCGATTTCTGCTGTGAGACAGGCTTGCTGATGGCTTCAGAGAAAGAATGTATAAGCTATTTGAAAAAAGTGTCTTGTTTTTCAGTTACACTTCTTTTAACTCTGCAAGCTACCTCGGAAGATCAAATTAATGTGTTTCTGCATACTTTTTATCCTTGTTATGGTCACAGTTAGCCAGACATCAGAGAAGGAATTTGCATTTCCAGTACCCTAACTTTATACTGCTTTAAGTCAGAGTAATTCCAGAGGTTTTAGAAGAATGAGCCTTGATTCATAGCAATATAACCCAGAAAAGACTCACTCATGGGGTGAAAAGGTTCTAGACATACAACAGCTTCAGAAGAAGGCTGTTTAGACATACATGGACTGAAATTTAAGTAACCCCTGCAATCTGCATTGCTATTATAAATACCATTTGACCTACACTTTTCTGTATGATCTTATCGAGCCTGAATGCACAGAGTTAAATCAAAGGCTTTTAAAAGGAAACACTAGGAGATAAAATACTGACAAGAGATAATGTACTTTTGTATGGATCACTTGGGATCCTTGGGACACAAAGGGAAGCTTTTAAGTGGAAGATACAACAGGCTTTAGTCTCAGTAGGATATTGGACTTTATTATTTCCAAACAGATCTTGACTCAAAGGGTATACTAAGGATTTAGAGAAGCCAGTTTAAGTAGGAAGAATATAGGGCAGCTGACTGGATATGAAAAAGGAACAAATGAGTTATGGTAAGCAGTGTGCATCTCCAATGTCATAGAGGGAGAGAACTACATTGAATGACATCTGCTAAAGCTTCCAAAAAATTAAAATTGGCGTCTCCCTGCTTTTGCCTTTTTTTTTTTTTTTGAAGTGAAGGGACAAAAGACTCATGGAATTGTTTTGATCTGTTTGAGCTTTTGAGGGATTGGAAAAAATTTCATTCTGACACTGGTGAATTTTATGATTGTTTCATGTTCCTGATGCTGTGTAATACCACAGAATACTAAAGGCAGTATTAATTTCTGTATGACTTAACTTTCACTATTTGAAATAACATCCAAATGTTTTGCCAAACTTAATGATTTTTTTTTATTATTTTTCCCTATCAAGTACAGCTAAATCTGGGTTGTCCGATAAATCTAAGCCTGTAGTGGATGTTCTCTAATCTCTGGGAGAATCCAGTCTTAGATATTTGTTAGAATTTCTCTTTTGCATGTATTTTGTTACCATATCATTCTTTTCTGTCAATACTGAATTTCCTGGCTTTAGAGCATTTCCTCAATTACTGATATTTTCATTATTTTATGATTTGAAGTTGACATTTAGTTTCTTTGATTGGTGTCCTATGGTGTCAATATTTCTTATTTTGTCCCATTCAAGCTCTGTTAATGTTTTATATTTTCTTTAAAGGTATAAAATTGTTAAATGTTTTATTTTATAATGTTTCTTAATATTATATTTTATTTCTTTTATTTTAATAAAGTTTGTAAAATAATGTGTTGATAAACCACAATGATAAAGTACTAATTATGTTTTCAAAAATTAGCACATGTAAACAGTCAACTGCTTATTGGGCAATTACTTCAGAAATCAAGCTAATTGATGATGAATTTCAAGCTGGTATTATGGGATTGTTTTCAAATTAGGTCATTTTATAATGAAGGGCTTGAAGACTTGAGTTCAGTGTTTGTTGCTGTGTTAGATGCTGTTCAGATGACACTAAAAGAATGGCTAAACTTTATAGGGTTCCCTTTGTAGTCCATTGGGAAATACAGGAGTGGGATAAAAACTTTTAGAGAGGGGATAGGACATCATGCAGTTGTCAATGAATCCATGGATGATATAGTAGCCACTAAATTACTGCAGATTACAGGCTGAAACTTAGATTAAAATAAATTAAGGCTTAAACCAGTCTAAACACTTGTCTCTGTGCTTCCTTGACAAGCTCAACAAAGGTAGGGTGGAGCATCAAGGTCAGACATCCAAGGGATGTGTTCAAGGCAGTCAGTTGAAGCTGCTTCCTTCAGCAGAGGCTCTTCCACTCCTCTCCAGCCCACTACACACCACCCCACTCACTACAGGAGCAACAACACCTTAGATACCAAAGTGAGTTGCCACAACAACTTTTCCCTTTCAGAGGACAAGCAGAGTGAAGGTGCAGCACTCAAAGCAATTCTAAAAAGTTAATGCAGGCATGTACTCTACTTTTTTTCTAGGAAGCTTTCTTTTGGCAGTATGAAAATGCAAGATTTAAGTCAGATCCCAAATCGGCAATAGAGCACAGTGTGTTTTCCAGCTGATCTCTGCAGCAAGTTAATAGGCCTGGACACAGCTATTTTATCCCAAACATTTTAGTAAAAACCTTTTCAGTTTCTCAAAACTGCAAACCTGTGCAGATCTAATTGTCTCGGTCATGCTATTCACTTTTTTCCAAAATAATCAAGAATAATCAAGTCCTGATACTGTATCTAAACATCATTTTAGTGGTTAAAATGTGAATATTATTATGAGTTTTTTATAGTTGCATGAATCTATGACTTCCAACTCAATCATTAAGATTTTCTTCATTTTTAAAGATATGAGTGACACTACTTGAATAGAGAAAGATTATTGGCTTCTCCTTTTTTATTAGGCTATTGTATTCATATCTTGCAAAATGTATTAAAAAGGAAGTAAAAGACCCCCTTGAAGTAGCTTGCTATTTTTGCCACAGCAGATCACACTTTTTCAAGCTTCTATAGGTGCAGAAAAGCATATTTAGAATTAAAGTGAGAATAAAGTCTATCTAAACTAGTTTCTAATCATAGAATAAGTTAGAATAGAAAATATTAGTATCTCACCACACACTGCTTTCCTTTCCTGTGAACCAAATAATTTTTGCAATTGAATGTGACCTTTTCAATCCACTATGGCATTGGTCCTTTCATGGAATTTCTGCTTCTCTTGATTTTCCTACTTTTCCTTCCTTTGCCTAAAAATATTCTCTCATAGCCTTTTTGAAAATCACTTTCTCCTGGATTTTTTTCATTGTTTTACGTCACTCTAGTGGAAATCGTGTGTATATACATATGTATACAGGCAAGAGAACACAATGTATGGAATGATGGATGTTCATTTCTCCTAGTTTCTTTGCACTATTTTCCTAGAGTTACATTACAAGGAGCCAGAGACTATGAGCTTGTCCTCATACAAAGAAAAATTGCATTCTGACTAGCAGTAAATTGCTCTGAATCTGAATGTCACCTGTCCTTTCCTGGATAGTGTGCAGTTTCCTACTTCTTCAAAAAATTGCATTTTCAAGCCACTGACTATGAAGTTAAGTAAGTGAAGTTTTCATTCTACTGTCCTTTTACAGCTTTGTATATGCAATTGTGTCAGTTGCGCTCGATGAGACTTTATTAGCATGACAAGATATACAGAAGTGCTGCTGAAGTGTGAAAGGGATGGACTGCTCAGGAATCTCTTACAGGGAAATAGGATCCCCTCACAGAGTGTCTGAGGCTTTACCTTCCTAGTTGGTCTACCGTAAGAAACCACTGCTGTTCCTGTAGCAGGTTTTGGAAAATGAAAAGCAAACCTCCTAAGTGTATATTAGATGTGCAGTCTATAAGGAGGCCTGCTTAGAAGGATGATGCATCCAGCTCTAAAACTAATACTGGGACAGCATGTCATACGGCATATCACATGGAGAATTTCTGAGGCAAAACACAGTGTAGATGGATCAGGAGCGGTTATAGTGGAAAAGTTTTGGTAAAATAAGACTGAAAAAACCTCTGGATGGAAGTTTTGAAGTGAGATATAACTGTTATCCATTTTTCAGTCAGAGTTATATCAATTTACACAAATATTTTTATGCCGTTTTAGATATATTTAAATATTGGGTTTCTAGAGAGTCATAGAGGGATATGGTAAATTTGGACATTCTTATGTCACATATAATACAAAACTTTTTTTTTCTTTTTTTTTTTTTTTTAAGGGAATCGATTTTCCCTCTGGTTTTAGTGAAGCTTCCATTCTTGGATACATAATTACTATAGACACTATTTGCAATTCTTATGCAGGTTCTCAAGCTCAGTTACAGATTGCACCAGTAGACACAAGAGCAAAATTGGGTCCTCTGCTTCTCTGCCCTAAAACTGAAAAGAAAACGTGTATGCATTATGTTTTCTAAATTATGACAACATATTCAAGGTGTAATATCTGTTAATATATAGAAAATCTGGTAATTTATGTTTAAATATTTTTCCTATATATTTTTAGTTAATGATCTTTCCAAATGCTTAATTAAAAAATTAAAAGAGGGCACTTTATATTTTCTTTCAGTTTTTCAGCTTTTATTCCTTCAAAAGGAAAAACAAAATCCATCTAACATTTACATTTGAACTTTTTGGATCTGCTGCTCACTTTTTTTGTTGTGCATTTCAGTTGTGTGGTTTGTCCTGAATGTGACAGCTCTGTGGCATAGTACTGAAATATTACAGTAGTAATTCTGCACCATTATGCCTAACGTTACATCAACACCCTGCAGATTTGCACTCTGAATATGGGAGGAATTCAGGTTTATTTACTTTAATGACTAGGTAATGAGTCTGAGCCACGCAGATCAAAGTGAACTGGTAAGAGAGAGGCTGTTATGAGCCAAAAGTCATAAAAGGCTCCAGTTTGAGAAGAGGGTTGTATTCACTTCAGTGCGGTGAGAGAGGGGATAAGTGTTGGGAAGAGAAGAAAGGATGTTTCCCACCAATGTTGTAGACCAAACGCTGCTGCTTTGACTGTCCACTGTTTGGCAGCCCTTTGGACTTTGCAAGAAATTGTTTCCCTTCTTCATTAAACCAGTTAGAACCTCATGCTGTTCGCACTGGTTTTATGGAGTTGGATCATTGTTTGGAGACTTAGACAGGCCCAAATTATCTCTCTGCATGTTGGCATACTCTTCACTCCTAAATGGAGAACTTCCTACCAGCTATATAGGGATAAAATGGGCATATTGAAGGCTCCAGAGACTGATTACCTTCTCTTAATGGGTAAGAAGAGAATGTGATATTAAATGAGCTATCAGAGATCTTTCAAGATGAATGTATCCTTTTGGGTAGCATGAAAAAGAGCCTGAGAACAGAATATTTCATACTAAAAGGTTATTTTTCCTCCCATTTTTTCACCTAGGTATTGTTAACCATATTGTCTTACCCGTTGCTGCATGAGACAACAACTCATCTTTCAGCTATTTGATGTTCCTCATAACAAAATCAAATATCACTGAATCAGGTGACTCTAGAGAAGTACAGGGAGTGTGAAATTTTCATAATTTCTTCTCATCATTTTGTCTTGCTATTTCCAGTGGAAGCAGAAAGGAGGAAAATGGAGAATAAACCTTTCTCTCATTTGACACCTGAGTTTACAGCTTACATGGCTGAAGGCATTTCATATTTAAGATATCATACTGCTAAGAACTTGTATGTGATAAAAAGCTCCAGAAGTGACCACAAACATGACTTGCAATAAAGTCCCTATAGCATTCTGTGCAGCCTGTGCATTCAGTAGTAGAGTGAATATTAAAGTAATCGCTTTAGTTTGTGCTCCAAACTCCCTGGGGGCTAGGGGAAAAGTTACAATGGGGTGTATATGGGTGCTTTTCCAGTCATATTTTTTTCATGGTAGATTTTACATGGCAAGTTCCCAGCTCAAATTCAGAAGACTGTCACTTTTTCCTCTTTCTAACCTTTTATTTTTGTGTGTGTGCATCATATAATCCAAGGAATAAAGAACAACTAAGTGTCATGTTAAGATACAATTATCCAAGAATCATTACGTTCAAATAGAATGAGAAACAAAACAATTTGTGACTTTTAAAATATTTTTTAAATACAAAGCAATCTATAGGAACAATATGAAAGGCATGTAGATGGACAAAGTTACAAAAATATTCTTCTTGCATGCATATGATCTTTGTTTTTATATTTCCAAAAAGTAATATGGAATAAGCTGAATGTAATAATTTGTAAAGAAGATTGGTATTACACTTTCTTGATGATTTTGGAGGTCTTTTCCAACCTTAATGATTCTATGAGTTCTGTGTCTACTTGGCAGGAAGCTGTAAGTAGGTTGCACAGTAACAATTTCCTCTTCTTCTCTACTGTTATTCACCATCTTTTCATTAATCTTCTGAATATTTTTACCCTAGTTTTTAAATAAGCTAAACAGGAAAACCCTTCTCTTCTTCTGAATTCTTATTTTGTCCTCATTTATAGTGTCCAAGAAGCTTTAAGTAAATTAATTATCAATATATCAAAGCATAAATTACAGCTTAACAGAAATTCCAAGAAGTGCAGGCCACTTATATTTTATGTGATATATTTGGAAATTAAAATTTTATTGCAGTCTCAGTTCTTGGGATGAAAGTTGTAGTAAGAAAAGGAAATGGCATAAAATCTATTCCGCATGTTACAGATTGTCACGGAAATAGAAATTTGTGAAAACTTAATTTTTGTTCCTCTCTCAAGAAAGCAATCTCACAGCCATTTCTGGATGAAATTAAATAAAGGAGCTCCTTAACTTTTATTTGCAGCACCGATCTGCAACTGTCTCTTTTTTTCAAGCAGTTTTAGGATAGACACATATATTATTTACAGAAATTCCACAAGGAACATTTTTATAGTACCAGAATAGAAATAATACCATAACAATAAAGATCAAAGATTGATGCAATTGCGAGTACAAGTAATAGCTGCCTTGTGTGGCTGTTATCTCCTCCAGGGAATTCTTTAGAATGGCTTTCATTTTATAAAATGTGTTTCAGTAAAACCTTATACGAGTAGGGAACTGTACTTGTGTTTCTGGGGTGGGTTTTTTTTAAGTTCTTTTTTTGGCCCCAAGAAAGAAAAGTAACTGATATAAAATTGGTGTGACTGGTTTCACAAACTTTGAGACTGCTCTGAACTTTAAAGAAATCAAAAGTCACATAGAAGCCATTGGTATGTGTATGTAATTTAAACGTATTTTGCCTGTCTAACATGCTTTTAAACAAGCAGATGCCAGTATCTCTGATGCTGTTCATGGAGTTCAATAATTTTCACATAGAACAGTCAGGAAATATACCAGTGGAATGCATTGTCTGCTGGCCAATCCTGTTCAGCCACTTTGTTCTGGAAACATCAGATCTGAGATGAAGCCAAAGCAATTTACATCAAATGAGCATCCTGTCCAAAGGCACACAATGACAAAAAGTTTGTCCTCAAGATGGGGAAGATTTTAGTTTATAGAAGATGCAAATATGTGCATGTGTATGTATATATGTATACATCTTCAATTATAATATAATATATTATGCAATATATATAATTCTGTGTGTTTTTCTATATATGGAGTAATATTATACACATATTTGTAAATAGTGAAAGCATAAGACCTGAAGAAATGCTGGAACACTCTTTTGTTATCCTGAGCATGACTTGACCTGAGTTCAACTAAGACATTTTGCTATGGTTTAATATCCAGGAGGAAACTATTTATATCTTATTTGCGAGCAGAGGTATAAATGGGGCAAAAAGGTGATGAAATTTAAATCAGAATCCCAAAACCAAAAAAAATCTGTGACAATGCCATATTTTTCTCCTTTTTCCGTCCTGTTGCAAGCCTTTGTTTCAGTGCTACCAAAATCAACCAAAAACTAAAAAACATGTACTTTTTCCTAATTCAATATTCTCAACACAAAAAAAAAAAAAAGTAAAACTCACTGGTATATGTTGCATTATATTACCAGATGTAAAAAAATATTATTTTAGAATGGCAGGAGGGAGACCAGAAGTGATGACCTGAGTGATGCTCAGATGAGGCTGAGAAATAGAATGGCTTATGGTGACACTGATTTCCCAGGTTGATGGTGATAGAGAAAGACACATTCATAATGGCAAGGAAAAAGGGAAATAAGTTCTGATACTGCCATGGTAGGTACTGACATCTAGCTACTGAGAAATCTAGAAAGAATAACACTGCATGGACATCCAAATTTCTGTGAGCTGCCAAGTAATGCTTGATGCTTTGTACTTCCATTCTGACACTGCTGTAAGGCTTCCAAGAAACCGCTATAAATATTTCACATTTGCACTGTTCATTACTTTCATTACTTCAGCTCATATTTCTGTGAGATAAAAGAGGTGATAGTGTATGACATTGCTCTACCTCTGATTTATATTGCCAATAGGTCCTGCATTTTTTGTTTGTTTGAATTTCATCACTCTGTATACAAAGAAACAAAGGCTTACAGCCTCCCTTGGCAAGCCACTTACTTTACTTTTCTCAGCTAAAATGTATTCCTGCTGTGTAGTCATTTTCCTGAGCTTCAGTCTTTCACATCAGCATTGAAATACATTTGCCCTTTGTCAAGAATAGTCTTAACAACTTAACCATCATTTTTTTTATTACTGAATTGCATGAAGCAGTAAACAGCACATTAATTAAAATCTTCAGGCCCTTATTTAACGTGAGGCATTACAAATGACAAGGAGGCTAAAGAGATAAATTAAAAAGGGTCAGAGGCAGGAAGTTCACTCTGAAAAAGACAACTTCACATATTACAGGGGGGAAAAAAAGAGTCACAATATAGACTTTTAATTGAGAAGGAGCTATTAGAGAGGACTTAATCCCTGACTTTAAAGAACAGGAGAGATGAAGATGTAATGTAATACAGCAGGGAAAAAAAGAAAAATACTAAAGCAATCAAACTGCATAATATCAAAAGTGGGAAGGTAAACATTTCTTTGCAAGTAAAACTGCACTCAGCTCTGACAAGAATTTGGAATACGAGCAATAAAAATAATTAAGGCAATGGGAAGGCCACCTTATGAGAAAAAATATTAAAAGAGATAAATAACTCAGTCAAATGACATCAGGAGGACACATTCACCTTCTGTAAGAATTTAAAAGTTGTATACAGCAGGCTAAAAGGGTTTTTTCCATCAGTCGCCAGGATGCATTACATAAAACAGAGGAGTGTATTAAATTACAATAGTGCCAAAATATTGGAATTTATTTATTTAAAGGCTCAAGAAAATTGTTTTGTCAGGATAAATCTACAAGAACAATGTAGTACAGGTAGAAAGAAATCTCAGAAAATAACAATGCAAATTAGCAGCAAACCAGGAGAGAGTATCAGACACCCAATGAAAATAAACATATGTCAACTGCAATGTAAATTAGAACATCATGAGCATAAAGAGAACACAGGTACATCAGCAGCAGAGTAATTCAAACAAGCAGTAAGAAACAACAGAAATAAATAAATACATAAAATTCAATCACAGGAATCCCTGGAAACAAACAAATGCAATCCTGCTTAATAGCTCCTTGTCAGCACCCATAGTGTCACAGCTCCTCCTTGCCCTTTTAGCAATGTGAACCAACCCACCTACAATCAGCAGAGACCCCACTTATAAAGGAGGATAAATGCATGTGACTACAGCTACTTTCTTCCATGCCTAGAATGCAATATTGGCAGTGGCATCTCTTTATTTTTTATGTTGCCCTCCCGCAGGCTCTACAAGATGTTAAACCAATGGAACCAAAGGACATTGCTGCAGGCTCATGCTTATTACATGAGACATAACCAAATAAAAAAGCTCTTCAAATTAGGAATGAGACTTCCCCAAAATCTTCTTTCTTATTTTTTTTTGGCAGATTAATTGTCCGCTAAATTAATGTAACCTCTTTCCACTTGATATGTCACTCACAGTCAGAGCAATTTTAATGAGAATATCTAATCTGTTCATGGAGTCTGAACAGCAACCTCTTCTGTTACTGAACACTTAACTTCCAGTAGTGTAGAGTGATTGATATTTGTAGGCATTCATCATCTAGAGTATTCTGAGAGCCCTGAGAACCAAGCTGTCATGATGCCCTGGATTATTAACACTATGTCCTTTCTCAGGAGCCAAACACACTCCACACATTTTGGGATTCCATAAAGCTAGTGTCAGCATAAAAGAAAAACGTTTCTATGGAAGTTTGTTTCTATTTTTTACTAATTTATGACTCAGAGTTGACAACTACCACACAAGTAACTGGAAACTGACATTTCCCCAAACAATTTTTAAATGAATTTACATTTTTAGTTACCATATTCTATCAAGCACATTCAAGAGGAGCTATTTTCTGACTGAGTCCTGTGACATTTGACATGTCATCAATATGAGTCAGTCTTATGGTGTCGGAGACATGTCTTCTTTGCTTTTAATGGAGACATGCCCATTTACAGCATTTAACGATGTAGTTCAATGTGCATTAAGTTCATCCCCCAGAACTGTCAGAGCTGAAGGTCTCTGATTTGTGCAGCTATTGCTGTGAATCTGCCCTTCTAATTTCTCACTCAGAAGAAGCTGGTCTGGAAGCAATAACAATGGCAAAATGCAGTAAAAGTGGCTGAGCTTGTAATTTTCTTTCCATGCCAGAAACTGCAAAAAAAAAAGATCTCTGAACAAAAGGCCAAGACTATTGGAAGTTTTTATCTTTAAAAGGTAGTCATATAGTGATTATAACTTATAAAGGAAAAGCTGTTGTAGGAGAAGAATTTTATGCTCTCTCTGTTCCATCCCATCCTAACTAGAGGATGTCTAGAGAGATTGTACAACTAACACTAACAAAGTATTTTTAGAAAATTCATAAAATGACAGTGGGGATAACTAACACTGGGTTCACTGAAATCTCATTAGACTCACACATTTATGCAATATCTTCTTTGAGTAAGGCTCGAGTCAAGTTCTGACTTGTGAGTTTAAGGTGGCATAAACAAGTGCTGTATTTATTGATACTAACCCTTCAGGGCACTGAAAACTGCAAAAGATGGTCAAGCATTTTGTTACACTGAACAATACTTGGGTGGAAAAATGGCTGATGAACTTCAGTTTTATTAAATATAAAAGTCTGACCATGTAGAAAAAGAATTCCTCTTACATATACTGTAAGAGGATCTGACAAAGCTGTTAATATTCAACAAGAAAGTCTGGGATTTATAACAAACAGCTGCACGAAAACATTGCCTGAATGAGTAATTGCAGTCAAAGAAGCACATAGAATGTTAGGAATTCCTACAGAACAGCAAAGGACAAACTAGAAAGCATAAGTCTTCATGTGCGTCTTCAGTATTAAGAGCAGGTCCCATCTCCCTCATTCAAGAAGGATACAGAGAAACAAAAAGTGTTTAGAGAAGCATGTCAAAGGTAAAACAGTGTTGCAGATTGGCTTTTGTACAAGAAGAGACTGCTGATCAGACTAGGATCTTTTAATTTGAAATTCAGACAGATAAAAAGGAACATGGTAGGGATCTATACAACTGTCATGGTTTAACCCCAGGCAGCCACCAAGCCCCACGCAGCCACTCACTCACTCGCCCACCAGCAGATCAGGGAGAGAACTGGAAGGTGAGAAATAGAGAACTTGGGGGTCAAGATAAAGATAGTTTGATAAGGAAAACAAAAGCTGTGCACAGAAACGAAGCAAAACAAGGAATTCACTGCATCTCATGGGCAGGCAGGTGTTCAGCCAGCTCCAGGAGAGCCGGATGCCGTCACACATAACAGTTGCTTGGGAAGAAAAACATCATCACCCCAAACTTCCCCCTTTCCTTCTTCTTCACTTTATATACCAGGCATGATTTCATATGGTCTGGAATATGCCTTTGGTCATTTTGGGTCACCTGTCCTGACTGTGTCTTCTCCCAATCTCCCATGCACTTACAATTTCCTTGCCATCATAGCAGTGCAAAAAGCAGAAAAGGTCTGTATAAGTCCTGTGCAGCAATGAGAAAAACATCTCTGTATTATCAACCCTGTGTTCAGCACAAATCCAAAACATAGTCTTATATCAGCTACTATGAAGGAAATTAACTCTAGCCCAGCTGAAACCAGCATAACAACCACGAGAATGGTGGAAAAGTGATTGTTGACTGGTTATTACCCAGGAAGCTTCAAAAGAAACCATCACTACACGAGAAGTTCAAAATTAAAATGGTGTCATGAATTCACCCAACACTCCAGCTATGAAATTCAGTGAATACCAAGAGTTTACAGCCATCTAAGAAGCAATTAAGAGACTTTTATGGTACAAACATCCACTGCAGGCAGTGAAATGCAAGGTTCTCTTTCTGCTATGGAAGAGTATGACTGCTGTGGTCCCTTTCACAGGCATAACACTGGGTTAATTGAACCTTTGATGTGACCCAGTCTCAACACCCCTATCCCATCCATCCTAATGACAGGAACATTATCCCACAAGGTTCATCATCTTGTCTCACAGCACTCAGCACTTACAAAGGATATTAGTCTTTTCATGTGGAGCAGCACTATGGATATGAATAAGTCCCCTAGCTGGTTTGATTCACATCCCATGGACTTATTTAAGCACACGAGCTGCATTCCTTTCTGTTTAAACTAACTGGAAGCCATGCTCCAGGAAATCATGTAGCATGCTGCAGCTGCTGGTGTAAGAGGCTGGCCAAGAGCTTGTTTCAAGTAATGATCCCAAACCAAACCTGCAGGTCTTGGGCCCTTAGTGCCACTGTAGCATTTTACAAATGTGCCACACTACCTGCTGATGAAAACAGAAGATTGATATTGGACAGCCTGGAGTCTGCAGATACTCTATCATGTTCCTATTATTTTCAGAAGTATTTTTCACCATTGTGACTATGTTAATTGTCCCACGGATCAAGTGGGATGTGTAGCATCCCATGTCTTGAATAACAGTGGGAAACCAAAGAGAGCATGTTTTCAATAAATTTGGAAAAGCTATATTTTCCCTTTGTTATTTCATCTTCTTTCATCTACTGTGTAATGGTAGTAAAAGAACAGGTGAGGTAGTTAGTGATACGACCTTATAGACCCGATGATTATGGATGATTTCAAATGTCTGCAACAACATTTACAGAACAAGAAACAGAATTCTTTACTGTTGGGTATAAAAGAACACCAAAAGACCAAACCTAAACAGAATATTCACCTTGTTGCTACTTTTTCTTGGATGTACTGAATCTCACCTGGTTAGGCAGAACTTTCTTCTCAGAAAAACAATTGTATTAAAGAAAAAAGGATATTCTCTTTTTTTGCAGGCTGCTTCATTGTGTGCTTCAGATGTACAATTAATGATATAAAAAGACTATTCAACTTCTTCCTATACTGACAACTTCAGATCTTATTTTAATTGAATCATCTTGTCTGTGCTTTGAAAGTGCTGTCAAAAGAAAATCACAGCCACAAGGATTCAAAACACCTTTAGAGTGTTATCAACAGTAGCAAATAATATGAGCTTGGAAGAACAATGAAATGAAAACTGACCTTTTCTCTGGAGATATCATATGAATTTGCAGTATAAAGTGAAAAAGTATTTTTCCTTAATGTTATTGTCATTTTTTGGCATCAGTGTTAGGAACTCAATATGACTTCAACTCGCCTCTTTGGGCTGAAGGTGTAGCATCATAAAGCCTCGTAATGACAGTTCACACAACAGATCTGCTTGCATATCTCTCCTCACTGCCCCTAACAACCTGAGTGAAAATGTTTATTCACATCATGTCTTTGAGACAGACACTCAAAGGGAAGGGACTTATGGAACAAAACAGATGAAAAGAGAAAGGCCTATGTTTTAAATGTAAAGACAAACCCACAAGGATGTGAAAGAAATTTGAGTCTTCCAGGCAGAGTGCAAAATAAATTCTAATATATTCGTATACATTTGCATTTTACATTTAAACTAAAGTTTATTTGGCAAAAAGAAAAGGTCGAGATTAATCTATTCACTGACAAAAATATATATTTATTTTACTTTGTGATAAAGTGTCTGATTAGATTTAACCCATTATTTCTGTCTGGTTGGTATTTAAGTGCAGGTAACATGCTGTACTTCTTAATAAAAGCATGTGAAATTCAAGGCTCCTCATGATACAAATTAAATTTACAAAAAATCAGATGGATTGGAGGACTTTTAGGCAGTACAGGGAATTAGTACATCACTCATTTGGAGTAGGTATAGAAGCATAGTTTCAAACCTACCTCAAATCCAAAACGAAAATAAGCAAAATGCTGTCGTCTCATTCTACTCTCCCACCAAGAAGTTAATTAAAAATTATATGTTTCTGCTCTCTGCTCATCAGGTATTGCACACATAGTTGCATGCTTCCAACAGCAAAAATGCACAGCCTGTCTATGAGCTAAAGGCTTGCTCATGCTCGGCAAAGCAGATCTCTGCAGCTACTTAAGCTATTACCACTGCTCTGCTGCCTGCCTCGTGAGCATCCTGGAGGTTAAATCCTGATAGCAGATCTGGCAAAAGGGAGTCTGTGGGCGTCTTTCATCTGCTTCATTCCGGCACAGCAGCACAAACTACCACTGCTGGCAGCTGAAGTGATTACACTAGACAGTGACTGGAGTGCTTCAAGTATGCTTTTCTTCTCCTCTTTTGCATGCGCCGTAAGTTACTATCTTAAATTACCATAGGATGATTCACCACAGTGTGTCTGTATGCTAGAGTTGGTTCTATTTTCCTGTTAGTGGAAGAACATGCCATAAAATTCAAACCAGTCTGCAGACACTAATTTTGAAAAAGATAAAACAGAAAGCCAATAACTTACCAGTCAGATTTATTTAATTTCATTCAAGTTCACCACCGTTGTTTTTTAACAGCGCAGTCTCTTAATAGCAACACTGAGGGCTTCAATCAAGTGTTCTGGAG
This sequence comes from Falcunculus frontatus, assembly GCA_013398115.1. Lineage (NCBI taxonomy): Eukaryota > Metazoa > Chordata > Aves > Passeriformes > Falcunculus > Falcunculus frontatus. Next base: position 400,349 of record VZRV01004623.1, read on the forward strand.
CTGAAGTTGGGAAAACCTGATGCTCTTTTTCCCTTGAAGAATTTTGGAGTCCTGAGGAAAGTAAAATGCGAAAAAAAATCTCCATTTCTCTAACATCTCCAGTAAGACTGAAACATAAAATTAGCCAGACTCAATAAAGAGTAATGTACTTTAAAAGTTGTCTCACTGTAGAGCAGTTAACATCAGCACCTCAGTCTTCTGCCTGACTTTTTTGTTTGCTATTTTAACTTCTGTATCCTGATCCCATGAATAAAAGCAGAGAAAGTAACCCAAATATCCTGATAATTAACTAGCTTGAGTATTTCTCCACTAAAATAAAAAAATTCTGCAGTAGATGTCTTCTAAAAATTATACACTATTTCAAGGGAAGAAAAAAGAGAAAAGAGAAA
>VZRV01004628.1:1224-13805 GCA_013398115.1 Falcunculus frontatus
GAAGGGGGGAGAGGGGGGAGCAGAGAGCCCTGGCACGGCACTGCAGTGTTCCGGGGTGCTTGGATCCCCCTCTCTTCTTCTGCTGCCACTCCCTCACCCTGGGGGTTTCTCCCTCTCCCCGAGGAGCCGGGGGCGTTCTGGCCGAGGCGGGATGGGGAGAAATGTGGGATGCTCTGTGTTTCGGGGTGGGGGTCCCCGCTGGCAGCCCCGTCACTGTGAGGGCACGGGGATTTGGGGCACCAAAGTTTGCTGTGCCACCCCAGCCGGCAGCTCCAGCCCCCGCGGCAGCCGGTGAGGGAGTGGGATCCCCCCGGGGGGGTTTGGGGAGCATCGGTGGGGCTGGGGCTGCGAGCTCGGGGGGTGCGTGCAGGGTGTGTGCTCAGGGTGAGTGTTTTGGGGGGGCTTTGGGGTGCTTAAGGGTGGCAGCTGGAGGTGCTCTGGGGGTGCAGGCTCAGGGTGCGTGTTTGGGGCGCACACCGGGGGTGTAGACTCGGCACACACTCGGGCCGTGAGCTCAGGGTGTGATCTCGGGGTGCTCTCGGGGTTCACACTCGGTGCAGCCTCCGGATGCAGCCTTGGGCTGGGAGCCCCGGCCGTGAACTCGAGGCGCTTTCGGGGTGCAGCCTCGGGGTGCGCGCTCAGGGGCGCTCTCCCAGAGTTGGGGGGCGGTGGCAGGGCCCCTCTCCGGGGCTCGGTGGCCACGCGTGGCCGTTCCCCCGCCGATGGTTGTTTGTTTCAGGAAATGGCTTTGGCATGTGGCCGTTCTTACCGGAGCGAGCGGCTTTCCCAGCGCGCCTGCGCTGGAGCGCACGAAGGCGAGCCGGGAAGGGCGGCCGGGGGGCACCGGGGTCGAATTGGGGGTCCCCCTCACTTTGGGAGGGGTTGTGCTGTGACATCCCGTGCCAGCGCTGTGCCGCGGTGGGGACGTGGGTGACCTCCTTTCCTGTGCCACCCTGAGCGCTCCCACCCTGCTCCGACCCTGCGCTCTCCTCCGTGCCGGCTGTGGGGGTGCCGCTCTCCGTGTTCCCCCCAAACACCATCGCGTCGCTCGCTCCTTGCTCTTCTCCACTGCCTGCAGCAGCCCCGGGCTATTCCTTCCCAGCCTCAGAGCCGTCCTTTGCAGTGGGGACCCCTCCGAGGGCTGCAGGTGCAGGGAGACGGGTTTGGGGTTGGCTTTTTTCCCCCCTTAAATTCCATATTTAGCACGCGCCGGTCGAGCCGGGGTTCCCGGCGGCAGCTCCTGTTGCGTGAAACTTCTGGTTTTGCCGTTGTGGCTGATGCACTGATTCCTGCGCCCTGCAAAACCCTGCCCCGGCCGGCTCCCCGACCGCCTCGGAGGAGGGGGAATAATAAAATCGGAGGAGAAAAGCAAGACGGAGAGGAACATGGAAGTGTCAGGCTGCGAGATTTAAAGCAATTAGGGGGAATGATGCTGGAGGCGCTGGCACGCAGCGGGATCGCTGGCGGCAGCTGCCGGGCGTTGGGAGATGCCGGTGTGGGCCAGGTCGGGTGGGAGCAGATGGAGACGGGAACCTTCCCCCCGCCCTGGGCTCGCGGGGGTTTCATCAGCGCGGGGCTGGTGGCGGTGACTCAGCGGCGCGAGTCCTGCTGGGGACTGTCACCGCCTCAGGGGCTGCCTGGCCGTGGCCCGTGTCACACGCTCCTCGCTCCTCGGTGGCTTGTTCTCCGAGCTTGGCTGGCCCAGGATCCAGCCGGCTCCTCTGTGTCCCCTCGGTCCCTCTGGTCACCAATGCTCCTGTCCCCTTTGGTCACTGATGCTCCTGTTCCCTGTATCCCTCTGGTCACCAATCCTCCTGTCCCCTGTACCCCTCTGGTCACTGATGCTTCTGTCCCTCTTGTCACCAATGCTGCTGTCCCCTTTTATCCCTCTGGTCACCTCACCGATGCTCCTGTCACCTCTGTCTGTCTGGTCACTGATGCTTCTGTCCCGTTTTATCCCTGTGGTCACCGATGCCTCTGTCCCCTCTATCCCTCTGGTCACGAGGCTGCATTTGTGCCACGGGGCTCAGCCGGCTGCAAGGGGACACCGGGCGCTGTGGGGACCTGCCATCAGGCATCGCTGAGAGCCAGGGGACAGGGAAGGGACCCCATTCCCTGCTGGTCCGTATGGGAACCACACTCGGGCTGATCTTCCCTGAGATAACGAAGGGCGCATTTGTCACCCTATGGCCGGTGTCAGCGTCCCTCGGGGACACCACCCTCCTTTGGGGACAGCGGCACCCCTCGGGGACACAGAGCATCCCCGCAGGGCCTGGCTGTTTGCTCCTGCAGGCACAAGGGTGGCACCTGGATACACACGGCCTTTTGGGGGCCCCCCCTTCCCTATGGGTGTCCCCAAATCCGGCAAATCCCCCAGGTGCCGGAGGGGCCCTGGGGCTCCCCGGCGGGTGCCTGGCATGCGGGAGAGGATGGCGGTGGGTGCCGGCAGTGGATGCTGCTGACTCAGGACCTTCCCAAATGGTTCCTATTTTTATGCCGGGGCCGGGAATATTTAGCCCCTGGATCAAAGCAGATGGAAGGAGCTGGGTGATGCCGCGTAAACACCCGCTCGGCGGGTGCCGCTGGCGCGGGGTGTGAGTCACCGGCGGCTCTCGGCAGCGCTGGGCGGGCACAGTCGCCCCCAGGCTGGGTTTGGGGTGCTCAGAGCTGAGCCCCACTCTTGGCATCCCCCCGGTTGAGTCTGGGGTTTGGGGATACCCTTCCTCATCCTCACGGGGTGTGGGGTCGAGGGGTGCACGAGGAGGTGTTTGTGGGGTGCTGAGGCGGGGCTGGGTGATGCCGGGGAGTTCCAAGCCGTGTTGGGGTGCCGGGAAGTCCTCCTGCCTTCCTCCCTTGCCCACCCCACCATCTTCCTCCTCCTCCTCCTGTCGCCAGTCCTAAATTCGGTCGCCATGGCAACCATGTCAACCACTTTCCAGCTTCCCCGTGATGGTTTGAGGAGGGGAGAGGGGGGGAAGAGGGAAGCCAGGGGAAGGGGGGGACTGGGGGCATTGCTCAGAGCTCGGGGGGACGCTTCCCAGATGGTTTTTTCCTGCTGGATCCTGTCTGGCGAGTGGGGCCGGTGCCAGCCCAGCGTGTGCCAAGGGGTCAGGGAGTCCTGGCCTGGGGAGGGGGCTCCATCTCAGCCCCCCAGCTCTGAGTGGGGGTGGGTGGGCACCCCCAAAATTCGGTGCCTTTCTGCAGCCATCCTGCTCGTGCCAGGGCCCTGCAGGCACCCGGGACATCAGTAGCCACACAGCCGGGAGGGGGTCAATTATTCCCAGACACCCCCTTTTCTCCTTCCTCCTTCCTTTCTCACGCCCCCCTCCATAATCTCTTTATTCCCAGGCTAAACCCGGTTCCTGATGGTTTTACAGGCAGATTTGCCTGTAGCTATGTAGGACAAGGGTGCAGAGCCGGGTGTCTCTGTGGGCGGGTGGGTAACGCCAGCGCTGGCATCACCCCACGGCGGGTGGGCACCCGGCTGCCCCCTGGGAACGGCTGTGCCAGCACGGAGCCACGGAGCTGCCGGGGGAGAGGTGGAATTACCCCAGCGGGAATTCGGCTGGCGATTCGGGGCCACCCTGCCGCCGTCCCCCCTCTCGTGGCACCGCCGCACCCCGATCCCCGGGGGTACAGCGGGCACCGCTCACCTCCAAACCTCCCAGCGCACCGCGGGGTTTGGAGGGGGAGCAGGTGCTGCCTTTCTTTCTGGCGTGTCCCCCCCTTTTCCCTCGCCTTGGCACCGGCTGTCGGCACCTGCCGGGATGCTCCTTGGCACGGCACCGCGGCACGTGCGCGGGCACCGCCGGCGGCAGCCGCGCTCGAGGCACCGGCAGTGGCAGCCGGGGGTGGCGGGGAGGGGAAGGAAGGGGACCGGGGCCAGCCCTGCCCCGAGCCTGGCAGCGGGAGCATCCCCTCCCTCTAATTTTATGACTGATTTTTAACTTTATTTCCCAAACGCTGCGCTTAATTAAACCCAGGCGCCTCTCGCCGCGAGCCCGACGTGGGGGATTTATGACTCCAAACGTCGCCCCCCGCCGAAAAAATCCCTCTGACAGATTATTCCCCCCCGGATTCGAGGTGGGGGTGACGCTCCAAACCCCCCCGATCCCTTGCAAGATGCTTTGAGGGGAAAAGCCGGCTGTGCTTCAGCATCCCCGAGCTTCCTCCTTCCCCCCTTCTTTTAATAATAATGCTTTAAAGATGTTTGACATCTGTAACAAACAGCTGGCATCCTGTTATGGAAGAATGTCCTTTTATTTCCGAGCAGGTTGAACTGTCATTAATAGTATAATTAGGTGATTATCGGCGTACAGCAGAAAACTGCTTAATTGCACAGCCAGCTTTCCGAGGATCCCAGCTCCTTTATTGCTGGATTTGTTTTAGCCGCCTGAATTTTTTCGCACTGTTTTGTTGGGTTCGGTTGTTGGTTGTTTTGTTGTTTTGGGGTTTTTTTTTTTTTGCCACGTTGATGATTATTATTTTTTAATGCGTGTGACAGCTGGGGGAATGTGGCAGCACCGGGGGAGGGGGGGGCACACACGCCAGCGCTGGCACTGGTCCCCATGTTCCCCCCTCTCCCCTTCCAGGTCCCCAGGGGGTTTAGTTTTAACCCCCTGTGTGCTGGAGTTGGGGAAAAGGGGTTAGAGGGGGGTTTTGCTGGGTGTAGCACCTATGGGTGGGAGCTGAGAGTTGTTTGAGGGAATAAAGAAGGTGCCTTTGTTGGGGAGCAGAGCCGTGGCACCTGTTTGGAAGGCACCCCTCACCTTGGGCAGCCTTCACCCCCCCATTCCTGCTGGGACCCTCCTTTTGGGACTCCGTGACAAACAAACGTGGTTCCCCCCGCGGCTGCTGCCGTGATGTCGCTCCATCGCCATCCCCACCCTCATCCCCATCCCCGGGATGTGTGGGTTTGGGGGCAGAGCAGCTTTTTTGGCGCCTGCCAGACAATAGCGCTTTGTATCTCCCCCCGGTGCCGCCAAACACACTTGTTAGCGCCGCAGCTTTGTGCTGTAAATTTCCATGGAGTAATTACGTCTTAATTTATGATAATCCCGGGCGGGCGGTGGAGGGGGACAAGCGCCAGTCAAGTTTGGAAGTTGCCCGCCGGGGCCCGGGGTCCCCCGTGGCTCCTGCCGACCGTGAACTCCTCGCTCAGCCGTGAACTTCTCCATCCCGGTGGGTGGGGAGAGCATCCCCGAGCAGGGAACGGGGTTGTTCCCGGGGGCAGCGGCGAGTGAGGCCACATGGGGCTGGGAATTGGTGTCACTTTGCAGGGCCGGAGTGTCCCCAGCGCCGTGGCTGATGTGTCCCATCCCACCGCCCATCCAGGAGCTCGGGATCGTGCTGGGGTCATCCTGGGGTGAGGCAGGGATGCTGTGTGTGTGTGTCCCAGTGCTGGCTTCCCCGATAAGGAGGGAATCTCTCCCTTCCCCGAGCCCCTGGCACCGCTCCGGCGTGGGGCCGGACCCTTCCCCCTTCCCGGCGCTGAATGGCTCATCCCGCCTTTGTCTGGAGGGCTTATTACCGGCAAAATAGAGGCTCTTTTCCCTCGGCCTTCCCAGCGGGCAAATTAGATGCTTTGGCAATTTGCGAGGAGGAGGAGGACGGGGAGGGGAGGAAGGCTCTCATCACCCGGAGGGCGACCACAGTGCCAGGCAGGGCGCTGGCATCTCCAGCATGGGTGTGGGAAAGGGAGAGAGGGGCTCCCCGTGTCCCCCTGCAAAGCCACCACAGTGGGAATCCCATGGGATTTGAGGAGCCTCCCTCCGCAGGGAGGTTTGGGGGATGCACGCCACTGAGTGTTCCTGCAGAGCCAGGAGGGTGCTGGCATCCTGGCATCCCTCTGCCCTTGCCAGTGGGGGCCTGTGGGCACCCTGTCCCCTGCTCCAGGGTGGGATTTATCCCTGGAGAGCGGTGAGAGCCGGGGGCTGCGCCCGCTGCACCTGCAGCTGGGTCCCCGTTGGGAGGCAGCGTGCACCCACTGACATTTGCCAAGCGTAAAAATTCAATTAATTCCAGCAGGCAGATTAAATATAAGTGAATTTTAATAATTTGCTCGAAAGGCTGAGGATTACCGTAGGCAAAAAGGGAAGATGCTGCTCGTGGGGGCACCGGGCCGGCCTTCTCAGCACTGGCACATGGGATCACTGGTATTAATCACCCTAAATCCCGGCGTGGGAAGAGAAGAGGGGTCTGCTCCCCTTGCTGGGGTTTTGGTTGATCTTCCCTGCGATGAGGGATGTGCTGGATCTGTCCCCTCAGTGCTGGCAGCGTGTCCCCATCTCCAGCAGAGTCTGGCTCCAGGGACATCTCTGCTCCTTCAAACCCTCCTCATTTTTTTGAGGGGCTCTGTGAAAAGGGAAACACCCATCAAGGTGGCCCTGGTGACACTGCAGGTGCTCCCAGGCTTGGAGAAATCCAAGGTCTTCCCAAGACCTCCTCAGCATCTCGTAGCTCAACACCAGGGACATGGGGCACTGATGGGGAGCAGATGGTGCCGGTATTGGGAAAATGAAAATCCATGCTGCAAATTCACTGTTTGCCAGGGATAATTTCTTATCCCAAGGTAAAACCTTCCCTCTGGCCTGTGCTGGGGCCATCTGCACTGCCAGAAACCACGGGGGGATCCCGGGAGTGAAGGGGGGATCCCCATCCTGCCTGGACCCCCCTGTCCTGCCCAGACCCCCCTGTCCTGCCCAGACCCCGGCTCTGCAGTGGGATTGATGGAGATTGCCCGTGACCTTTGCTAGGACACGAGGAATTACCATTAATACTCCTGTATTTCCGGACCTCGCGCCATCCATAAATCTCATATCAAGCCGGGCGGGCGGCGTAATCTGCCAGGCGGCGTTATTAATGCTCCTTATTAATACTCGTTATTAATGCCCCTTGTTAGTACTCCTTATTAATACGTGTTATTAGCACCTGTTATTAATTGCCCCTGGAGCCCGGCATGAGCTGCCCCATGGGGTGGGCGCTGCGCTGTGTGACCCCTCTCTGCTTTTTGGGGTGCAGCCAGGGCAAATGCTGGGGAGTCCCTGGTGCCAGCAGAGTCACCCACCAGCAGTGGGGGTCCTCTGTGGGCACCCACCCTGTGATGGGGGCAGTTTTTGGCTGGGGGCCCAGTGCTGGAGGGGGTTACAGCAGCTGGAAGGCAGTGGGGTGGCATGAAGCATCCGCTCACCTTGTCCTGGCACTTCCCTGCTGTGTCCTGCAGCCCCTTCGCTTGGCTGAGTCCTGGCTCCCCATCCTGCCTGCAACCCCCTGGCCCTGCCTCCCCCTGCCCCTCTCTGCAGCCCCCTGGCCCTGCCTCCCCTTGCCCCTCTCTGCAGCCCCCTGGCCCTGTCTCCTCCTGCCCCTGCCCTGTCTGCAGCCCCCTGCCCTTCTCTGGAGCCCCCTGNCTGCCCTGCCCCTGCCCCTCCAGGACCTGCCCCGTGCAAGATCCAGCCTGCATGAAACTCTAATCTCCAATTTTATTCGCTCGGCTCCAGCCGATTTGCATAATCCACATAATCACCCTGGTTTTAATTGCCTACAACTCTGCAGAAAGATCATGTGGTTAAGTGGTAAATCATAATTAGATAAATAATTGGCTTGGCCGCAGCAAGCTGCTTTGTTATACCTGCCATCTGCTGGGCAAGGGATCCTGCGCCCAAAACAATGCGCCGCTGCCGCACGCCTGCGCCAGCCTGGGGACGTGGGGACATGGGGCACGGGGATGTGGGCATGGGAGGGCAGCCTGGATGTGCCAGGCACTGCCCACTCTCGTGCCTGGTAGCGCCGTGCGAGGTTTGGCAGCGCCGTGTGGCACCTGGCTCCGACCCAGGTGTTGCCCAATGGCTCCGTGGAATGCCCGGTGCCACCGTGCAGTGCCCTGCGGCATCTGGGAATGCCCAGTGCCGCCTCCGTGGAGTGCCCAGTGGCTCTGTGGAATGCCCGGTGCCGCTGTGCAGTGCTCAGTGGCAGCATTTAACGCCGCTGTGCAGTGCCTGGCAGCACCAAACAATGCCTGGCAGCACCATTAAGTGCCCAGCAGTGCAGTGCCCAGCTCCCTCCTAGGTGATGCCCAGCATCCCAGTGCAGTGCCCAGTCTCCCCCAGGCAATTCCCAGCATCCCAGTGCAGTGCCCAGTCTCCCCCAGGCAATTCCCAGCATCCCAGTGCAATGCCCAGTCTCTCCCAGGCAATTCTCAGCATCCCTGTGCAATTCCCAAATCTCTCCCAGGTGATGCCTGGCAGCCCTATGGAGTGCCCAGCACCCCACAAAGCCACTGAGCCCCAGAAAAGGCCAGTGCAAAGGGGTGAGGGCTGTACCCCACTTCCCCCAAAGTAGAGGGATCCTCAGGAGACATCTGGCACTTGGATCTGGGCATCAGGAGCCAACCCCAACCCAACCCTGGAGCTGCAGAGGGGAGTTCAGGGCCCAGCAGCACCCTTGGGCCGCAGTGGCTTGATTTTCCAAGCTCCCAGCTTCAGAACAGGGCAGAAACAGGGTAGAAAGTTGCTTTGAAGTAAATCTTTTCACTGGCTCAGTATCCTGAGGGCTGAAAAGGCTCCCAGGGCTGCTTGGCTGGGCATGGGAAGGCCAGGAAGGGAGAAAAAGCAGCCGGCATCGCTCCATCCCCAGCACTGCGCCCTCCAAATGAGCTCTTATTAGTTTGCTTGTTGTCGTTTGCCAGATCAATGGTCCATGGAGGAGTGATCGATGGAGGCCCAGCCGGATAATCGTGCTGGATGCTCGGTGCCATGCCGGGCTCCACGGGGAGCCCCAAATCCCACCCTTGGCCATCAAGGTGCTCCTCACCATGGGGGACCCATTCCGGCCCCTCCAAGGGGATGGGGGATGTTCCCAGGATGGGCCCTGGGCTCTGCTGTGAGCACCCTAAAATTGAGCAGAGGCTGTGCCCACATCTCTCCGTGTTTGGGGACACTTGGGGACACCAAGTCCGGCCACCTCTCTTCATTTCAGCTGCGTGCTGGGAGGTGGGGAGGGAGGGGAGGAGCACGGGCTCCGATCGATCAATTAATTAATTAATGGAGCATGTTGGAGGTGCGGCGGCAGAGCTGCTTTAATGAGGGGTGGAAAACGTGCGGCGGCTCGGCGGGACATCACTGGGAGAGGAGCCGGTCCCCTCTGCCCGTCCCCTGCCTGTCCCCTCCCTGTCCCCTGCCCGAGGGGGTGACGGGGTGTGTGACAGGGGGACGATGGGCACGCGCTGGCCCTGGCCCCCTGCCCTCCATCCTGGGGCTCTGCCCACTGCATTCAGGCAGAGGGAAGGGGGGGCTGACAATGCGAGGCCATTAGCATTGAAAATCCATGCGGAGCAGCTGTTCCTGCTTGGAGCGTGCAGCTGGATGCGGCTCCAGAGCGGGAGCAGAGGCGCTGAGAGAGGGGGGAAAGGCTGAGGAGGGACCTCGTCACCCCAAATCCCTCGGGGATCCAGCAACAGCGAGCGTGGTGGAGCCTTCCAGAGGGCTTGGCCAAGTGGGCTCCGTCCCAGCCGCGGTCCTGCGGGGTGGGTGGGTGCGGATCCATCCCGGGGGAAGAGGAGGATGCAGGATGCTCGTCTCTCCCCACTCCCTCGGCCTCCCGCCGCACTGGGTTTTTTTCCGCTCCATTTGCCAGGGGCTGGAGCTGCTGCCTGATCGTATTTGGTAATAAATTATTAGTTCCAGCACTTGGGAGCCCGGGAGCTCAAAATAGCTGCTGTAAGAGCGGGCGGCTGGTGCAGGTCGAGTTCAATGGCAATCTGCTCCCAAGGGCACTCCACGCTCGTTAGAGGCCTTTCAAGGTGCTGGGAAGGGGGCAATCGGGAGCCAAGGTGCTAAACCTGCCCGCTTCCCGTTTCCCGACAGCCGTGCCCCGTGCCCAGGGATTTCAGGGTGCTGGGAGCCCATCCCTGCCCCTCGCTGCCCGCTCCTGCCTGCCCGCGGCGGCTGCCAAGGGGTTTTATTTGTCTCCAGCCCCACCAGGCAGCCAGACTGGTTCTGCTCTCGCTGCCGGAGGAGGCTCCCGCTGCCAAAAAACCCGCCAGCATCATCAGGAGCAGATGGAGAGAACATGGCACACTCCCAGCTCCCGGCTCCCAGCCCCGAGCCGGGGATGCGGGGGTTCGGGGGGGGGCGGGAGCACTGCTCCAGGAGTCAGGGGTTTGGGGTCCTGTGCCGGCGGAGATGCCAAGCCCGTGGCGGGTGCCATGTGCGGCGCTGCGGGAAGGAGTGGCACTGGAGAGGGTGAGGGGAGTGTGGCAGTGACCCTGCCATCCCCTCTCCTCCTCCTGCCGGGCAGGGAGCTGCCTGCTCCCGCGGGCAGGCAGCCAGCGGGCACCGGGAATGCCAGACACTCCCTGTACTGCTGTGCCCGGGCACATGCTGTGGGAGGGACGGGGTGACACATCGCCTGCTCCCCGGTCCCCAACCTCCCTCGTGGCCTCAGCGGGGGACCCAGGTGTCCTGTGGCCCCCACAGCCCCCCTGCCTTTGTGTGTGTGGGGGTACAGGCATCAGTTTCCCAGGGAGGGGTACATGGGAGTGCCAGCCCTGTACCCGCACAGGGCTGGGGACAGTGGAGGGACAGCTTGTCCCGTTTTGGGCTTCATCTCCCCGCCCTGGTGAGGCAACCGCTGCCATGACCCCGGGCTGCTTCAGGCACCAAACTTGACCTGTTTTTCCACACGGATCTGCCTGCTGGGAGCAGCAGCCGGGGAGGGGCAGAGCTGGGGGGGCCCCACCTCACCGTGGGGCGTCACGGCGTCCCCAGCCACCCGCAGGGGTGAGTGGCACCCACGCCGTGCCGGCGACGGGATGCCGGAGGGATGGGGGGGACTCAGCACGGGCAGCCCCACATCCCATCCCACCCCTCTGTGGATGCTACCGCCCAGCCAGCTCTCCGTGCCTCAGTTTCCCCAGCTGGCAGCTGGCCCGCGGAGCAGCCCAGGGACGCCCGGACAGACGGACGCCAGCGCCGGCGGGGCACGGCGGGTGAGCAGTGCTGCTCGGGCCCCAGCCGGGGCGGAGGCGCCGATTTTATCACCGGGAGGGAGCGGCAGAACTGGTTTGGAGCGCGGCTGGGGCAGCGGCACGGCTCAGCCCGGGGGGCACGCGAGCTCCCCGCACGCTGCCCCGGCCACTCGCCGGCTCCCGGCTGCCCTGCGCTCGCCTGGCAAATCCCATCGGGGTCATGAGTTGGCCGGGAGGCGTTTGGGGCCGCGGGGATCAGCTGAGCATCACACGGGTGATGCCCAGCCGCCAGCCCAGTGCCCGTGTGCCAGCCTGCTGATCCCACCGGATGGCTGGAAAAGCGTCTCCAGCCCTGGATTGGGGCTGGAAGAGGGGGTTGTGCTGGGGTTCGGAGGTGGGAAGGAACTGGGGGGTGCTGGGAAGTGTTTGGGGGATGCAGGCCTGTGCCTGGAGGCTGTGGGGCAGTGGTGGGGGGATGCAGGGCTGTGCCAAGGGGATGCCAGGCAGTGCCTGGTGATGCAGGATTGTGCCTGGTGGATGTGGGGCAGTGCCCAGGAGGTGCAGGGCTGTGCCCAGGTACACTGTGGGGCTGTGCCTGAGGGCTGTGGGCCAGTGCTGGGGGGGATGCAGGGCTGTGCCAAGGGGATGCCAGGCAGTGTCCGGGGAATGTGGGGCAGTGCCTGGTGGATGTAGGGCAATGCTCAGGGAGTGCAGGGGAGTCGCAGGCTGTGCCTGGAGTGCTGTGTCCCCTTTGGGTGGTGCGTGGCTGCCTGGTGCTGCCGGCAGATCCCAGTGCCCCGCTCTCGGGGGAGCACCGAGCCCATCCCCGGGGCTGGAGCAGAGCCAGGGGGTGCCAGCGCAGAGCCCGGGGGTGCCGGGGCCAGGCTGGCGTGGCGGGTTGGCTTCCCAGCTGTTCTGGTAATGAATTTACATGAGCCGAGCGTGTCGACAAGGCGGCAGTCAATGGCTGAGAGCAGCGGAGTTAATAAATGCTTGTATAATGAGGGCAGAGGGGAGCGCGCCGCCGCGCCGGCCGCCTCTCCTGGGGCCGGGGGGCAAAGATTAATCAACGCTGAGTGCCCCCCGTGCCCCCCCCGGCTCCCGCGGCGCCCGCTGCGCTCCCCGGGCCAGCCGCTGCCGCGGGATGCTCCGGGGGCTCCGGGGATGCTCCATCCGCCCTCTGCGGTGGATGGATGCTCCAGGTGTTCCGGCCTCTCAATGCCTCGAGCTGCCTCCAGGCCCGCTGGGAGTTGGGGGCTGCCCCACGACCCCCCCGTCCTCCTGCCCACCTGAGAGCAGGGCTAATTTTAGGCTGGTGTTAATGAAGCTGCTCGGTGAAGTCTATTTTAAGGGCCCTGACATCAGCAGTTGCTGTTTTGGGAGGTGAAGAGCCCTGGAGCAATTGGTGTGACAGCTGGGGGGGGGTCGGGGAGGGCTGCACCCTCCTGCTCAGCACCTGAACCTCGCTTTTGGGGTCACTGTGCCCTGCAGCGCCTCCGTGCTTTGGGGTGCAGTGGTGGGGATTTGGGGCGTGAAGATTTGAAGGTGCAGTGTGGGGAGCTGGGGGTGCTGTGCTGGGAATTTGGGGGTGCAGTGGTGGGGATTTGGGGGTGCGGTG
>VZRV01004628.1:13859-28744 GCA_013398115.1 Falcunculus frontatus
GGGATTTGGGGGGGGAGTGGTAAGGATTTGGGGGTGCAGTGGTGGGGTTTTATGGGTGCAGTTCTGGGGATCCAGGGAGGTGTTATTGGGGATTTGGGGATGCAGTGGTGGGGATTTGGGGGTGCAGTTCTGGGGATCCAGGGAGGTGTTATGGGGGATTTGGGGGTGCAGTGGTGGGGATTTGGGGGTGCATTTCTGGGGATCCAGGGAGGGGTTATTGGGGATTTGGGGGTGCAGTGGTGAGGATTTGGGGGTGCAGTAGTGGGGATTTATGGGTGCAGTTCTGGGGATCCAGGGAGGTGTTATTGGGGATTTGGGGGTGCAGTGGTGGGGATTTATGGGTGCATTTCTGGGGATCCAGGAAGGTGTTATTGGGGATTTTGGGGGTGCAGTGGTGGAGACCCAGAGATGAAATATTGTTAATCCAGAGATGCACCCATGGGAATTCGGGGGTGCAGTGCTGGGAATCCAGGGATACAGTGTTGGGCATTTAGGGGTACAATGGTGGGGATTTTGGGGTGCAGTGGCTGGGATTTGGGGCTGCAATAGTGGCAATTAGAGGGGCAGCAGCAATGCTTTGACTTTTGGCAGCACCATGCGAGTCAGGGCACTGCGCCTCTCCCCATCACCTCCATCAGGATGCCGAAGTCCCTGTGTCCCCCAAAACATCCTGGCCGTTCCTGCAGAGCTCCACTGACCCCCCCCTGCTTTATTATCCAGGGGTTCAGTGGGACTGTGGGATGCTGGAATGTGGGACCGGATTCCCCCCATTGCCTGAACTCGGGGTGCGTTTTAGGGTGGGATGGTGGACCAGAAGAAAGGTGTCGGTGGTCCCAGCTCCTGGGGGAAATTAAAGATCCTCTCTCCCCGTGTCTAACCTGGGCTCTCTCCTTTGCAGGCATGAGCCATGAGCCGAAGTCGCCGTCCCTAGGAATGCTCTCCACCGCCACCCGCACCACCGCCACCGTGAGCCCCCTGACCCCGTCCCCCCTGAACGGCTCCATCGTTCCCAATGGCAGCCCCGCCGCCAGCAGCACTTTGTCCGTCCAGGCAGCACCTTCCTCCAGCTTCGCCGCCGCTCTCCGCAAGCTCGCCAAGCAAGCCGAGGAGCCCAGAGGTGGGGACAGGGATGGGGACACGGGGGTGACAAACACCGGTGCCTTTCCCGAAGAGCTGGAGCTGGTGTTTTCCTGCTATTTCCCAACTAATGCCTTTTCCTGGCGTCGTGTCTCGTGGGGGCAGTTTGGGAATTCAGTTCATCCGGAGTACTCTGAGTGCTGCATCACTCGCTGTGCCCTGAGAGAGCACGGCCTGGCAGGGACCAGCCCTGCTCCTTCCCACCACGCTGCTTTTCCCAGAGGTTCCTCCAATTTGCTACTTCCCCGGCCGAATTTCCCAACTGAACAGCCCCAGGAACTCCCCGGCTCTTGTCACCCACATCCTCCATCACACCCCCCTCTCTCTGCTTGGATATGGGCTGCTGGGTGTGAGCTGCTTCTGGAGCACCCCATGGGAATTGCCGGGGCTCCCACACCCAGATGAGGAGGCAGCCAGTCCCCAGGCTGGGAAGTGTTTCAGGAGACTGCTGGTATCATCAGTTTGAGATGAAATAGTCTTTATCCCTGCTATTTGCATCGGCGGGTGCTCCCCTTGGATCACTGCCCACTGCCTGTGCACTTTGATCCCTGGAAGAACACCCAACCCCTTTGCAAGATGGTTTTTTGCAAGGTCTTTTTGGAAGATCCTATTTAAAAGGCCCTTTTGGCACAATCCTTTTTCCAAAATCCCTTTTGCAAGGCTTTTTGGAAAATCCCTTTTGGAAGCACCACCTACAAGATCCTCCTTGCAAGCCCAAAATCTCTGGCACAGCCATGACCTGAAGCATTGGCTGCTCCCAAGGAAACGTGTGGGGATACCAGGTCCCTGTAACTCTTAGGAACCCGGTCTCAGTGATGCTTCATCCTCACTGGAAGCTCCTGGTTTTTCCCAGCTGCTTCCTCTGGAACCCATCTGCTTCCTTTGGAGCGATTGATTGAGTTTGGGGAATTATTTTGCTTTTTTTTTCCCCCTCACACCCCACAGCTTGTGCCCTCCCCGTGCTGCTCAGCCCATCCCAAGGGACATCAGGAGGTTTGGGCATGGATTTTGTGGCACTGGAGAGAAGCAGCCACGTTCCCTTTGGATTTCCCCTTTAACACTTCTGTAGTTTGTTTGCAAAAACCCCTCCCTCGCCCATTTGGGTGCCTCAAATGGCCCATCCCACAGGCTTTTGATCCGTGTGGGTTTGGGTGTGTGTTGGGAAGGGGGTTTCTCTCCTCACTGTGGTTTTTAGCACCAGGAAATGAATTGCTTTTCCCTCAAATCCTCACTCACTTCCCACAACGGGAGATGCTCACCTCACTTCCCTTCCCACCGCAGGAGCTGCTCCGCTGTGGCAGATGCCGGATCCATGCAGGATCACTGTATTTTTTCCAGCTTTATGGGCTCACAGGTGTGCTGGGACATCCCTAGGGACATCCTGCTGCTCCACAGCATCCCAAACTGTCAAGGCTCATCCTGACCGACCCCTTCCCAGCAGAGCCCCACAAAGCCACCGCCTGCCCGGGGGCTGCTCCCTCTTGTCCAGCCCGGGGCTGTCCGCAGGGTGGGTTTGATTCCACACCTCCCTTCCCTTCTTTTTTCCCAGTTCTCCGTCAGGGTCTCAGCTGTTAATTACATTTGCCTGTCAGCCCGGGCTGCTAATCTGCTATCGCTGAGCGGGAAGCGGGAGGTCAGAAAACAAAGGTGACACCATCACACTGTGCCTCTTGTCATCTCCAATCCAGATTAGTTTCATTGACTAACTCCTGGCTGAATACCACCAGTTAATTATAACGATCACAAACCCTCCCGTTTAAAGCCACACAGCGAGAATTAAGGTTCTGAAGTAAGACTTTAGCTTCATTAATTGCCGGGCTCATTGTGATGGTATTGATTGTTAACGCTATCGCGTGGTGAGTAATGGCTTCCCAGCTCAGAGGGGATTAGGCTGCTAATTGTTGTTGGCCTTGCGCTGACAAGATAGACTTCAGTGGGTGTCAAATCGGCCTCCTTTGTTGGGGACAGCCTTTCTCCTTCCCCCAGCCTTGTCGCTCTTCAAATGAAAGCGATTCGGGGCGACTCGGGAATAATTAATCAGGGAGGGCGGCCGGCAGCGGGATGCTCCGCTCGGCCTCTGCTGCACTGAGCATCCTTCCCTTGGGGCATCCTTCTGGAGCATCCTTCCCACCCAGCATCCCTCCTGCTGCCTGGGAGTGTTCCTGCTTCCCCCAGCATTCCCAGCCTCCTGGCTCCCTCCTGGTGTTGTGAGGAGAGGGCAAAGGGATGGAGGTGAGGTGCAGGGTGAGGAGCTGCTGGCAGGTTCTGGGAGCTGGCTGGTGTGCCCAGAGGATGGGAGCTGGCTGGCACACTCAGGGGAGTGGCCTTGCACACTCAGGGGAGTGGCCTTGCTCGCTTGGAAGGTGAGGAGACACCCTGCACGCTCAGGGGAGCCAAGGCCTCTTTCTGTGCCCTGCTCCCTGCCCTGGAGCATTGCTGTCACCTCATCCTGTGCTCACTGACCACTCCTCACTCTCCAGCAGCTGATCCCTGCTGGAATCTCCCTCTGACCCAGACTCTGGGGTGGAGGAGCAGAGTTTGGGGGGGTTGGAGCCCCCCAGGCTGCCCAGCTGGGTTGGAGGAATGGGAAGTGTCCTGTGGAGCAGACACCAGGCTCCCTGTGCCCTGGTTAATGTGGAATTTGTATTTCTCTGCTTTTCCCGTTCTCCACTTTCGCTCCGTTTTTATTTTTCCTTTGGAAATACGGCCAGCATCCCTGGGGTGGGGATAAGTTAAAGTACAGATGTATTATGCAAATGAAACCAAAGCCTTGCCCAAGGGTTTCAGGGAGTCACTCCTTCATCCCAGTGTCTCCAGAGGCCCTGGCTTGCCCGTGACAACTTTTGCAGCTGGCTTAAGGAGTCTCTGGGTTTGCCTGGGGAAGATGTGGCCGTCTGGGGCTGGCATCACATCGTTGTCACTTGTGCCAAGGGGCTGGGGATGTGGCAGTCCCTGTTAGATGGGAGCAAGAGGCTGCCCCATCCCACCGTGTTGGGTGGAGCCTTTGGTACCACTGGGAACCTCCCTTGAGGGATGGGAGGGTGGGGGTCCAGCCTGGGGGTCTGGCAGGATGCTGAACACCCTGCGTGCATCCCAGTGCCCCACCCCTGCTCCCTGCAGTGGGGCATCCTGTTGGGAATGGCTCCAGCTCCTCTGGAGAGTGATTTCATCCAGTTAACTGCTGTGTTTTCCGAACTTACTTCAATTTTTGCTTTAATTCCAGGGTCCTCACTGAGCAGCGAGTCATCCCCAGTGTCCTCGCCGGCCACCAACCACAGCTCCCCTGCCAGCACGCCCAAGCGTGGCCCCATGGGCCCCATCATCGTGCCCCCAGGGGGGCACAGCGTGCCCAGCACGCCGCCCGTCGTCACCATCGCCCCCACCAAGACGGTCAATGGGGTGTGGAGGAGCGAGGGCAGACAGGTATGGCTGAGTTTGGGGGGAAGGATGGAGGCTGTGGGATGCTGTGCATGGCTCCCAAGGGGTCACTGGGCTGCCACATTTGGTCCCTTCCCCAAGCTGCCGTTGTCACCGGGGCTGGCATTGTCCCCCCACTGCCATCATCCCCGGGCTGCCATCGTCCCCCCGCTGCCATCATCCCCGGGCTGCCATCCGGAGGGGAGCTCGAGGAAGGAGGAGGAGTGGAGCAGAGGGGGGAGAGCAGCTAATTAAGAAGCATCGTTAGTGGTTCTCCTCTCCTCCGCATGCTACAAGCAGATTCCCGGGGGGATTATGCCACTTGGAAAGACTAATTAAACCACAAAGCGGAGAGGCGAGGGTAGGGGATGAGAAACGCCGGGGGTTGGGGTGGGGGGGGAAATAAATGGAACCACGATCCCCGGGAGCTCGGAGGGGTGCATGGGGTGTCCGGGTGCTCCCCAGCACGGTGTCACCCCCGTGTCCCCCCTGTGTCCCCCCCAGTGTGGGGGTTAACCGAGCGTGGTGATTGTCTGGCGGAGCTGCGCTCGCAGCGTGAGCCCGAGACGGGAGGTAATTAGAGCAGAGCCTGGCACGCACAGTGAGCTCCATGAGGGTGGCACAGGGGGGACACCGCACCCTCTGTGGTGACCTTGGGGCTGGCCATGCTCTGTCCCTGCCCTGGAGGGGCTGGGGAGCAGGATGGGATGGGATGGGATGGGATCGGATGGGATGAGGACCCGGGGTGGGGAATGCTGTGGGCGCCGCCATCCTCCTCCTCCTGAGCTGCTAAATGGAGAAGGTGCAATGAAAAACAATCATATTTAAACCAAAACTTGCCTTGCCGGGGGTCACCCCACTAATTGTCAGATCCTGCGGGGTCTCTTGTCACCCCAAGCGGTTCCCCCTTGCCAGGGAGTGACCTTCAGCCTGACACCAGGGGTGGGAGCTGATGGAAAGTGGCTGAGGCCCTGTGGGAGGGTGCTGATGCCGGGGGGATTGCAGGCTGACCCCTGGGTTATGGCCCTTATCAAAGGCCGGCTGGATTTCCCCCGGCAGTGTCATTCCTCCCCGGATGATTAATAGCTCTGGAGAACAAAGCGGCCATAAATCTCCAGGCAGGTAATGGGTGTCTTGCCCTCAGCTCTGCCCCAGCTCCAGCACCTCCTTTCCCACTGGGGCCCCCCCTGGTGTAGCCTCTCAGACCCTCCCACACCCCTCCAGCTGCCCTTCCAAAGCCTGGATGCAGGAGATGCTCTGCTGGATGCATCCTCTCCTAGGTACTGGTGCCAGGCAGGGCACTCTGGGGACCAACTGAGGGTCTCGGGATGGGGACACAGCAGGGATTCCCCATCCCCTGCCATCCCCTAATGCCCACCTTGGCGTTCCTGCCCCTTTGCCTCCCAGCAGGAAGCAGGGTCGCGAGGCAGCAGCAGCAGCGCCGGCCGCGAGCGCCTCATCTCGGAGCCCCCCCTGACACAGGAGAAAGCGGGGGGTCCCACTGTCCCCTCCCACCTCCTGGGGACACCCTACTCCTTCGGGCTGCCCCCCAGCTCCGTGGTCCAGGATTCCCGCTTCCCCCCTCTCAAGTGAGTCCGCTCGGAATGGACGGGGGTGGGTTGCGGGATGCGGGTGTGCCCTGCGAGCTCTGGTCCCACCTGGGGGAGGTGACATCTCCTCAGGGGGACATTGAAGGATGGTGACCATCTCCTTGCCCCCCAGCCTGCAGCGGCCGGTGCACCACGTGGTGCCTCCCAGCGCGGTGACCGAGGATTACCTGCGGAGCTTCCGTCCCTACCACACGGCCGAGGATCTCCGCATGTCCTCCCTGCCACCCCTCGGCCTCGACCCGGCCACCGCCGCCGCCTACTACCACCCCAGCTACCTGACACATCACCCCTTCCCTCATCCTGCCTTCAGGTGGGCACCTCTGAGCCTTGGCATCCCTGGGAGATGCCTCTGGATGAGCTTTGGGGTCTGGGGAGGTGGGACCGTGATCCACTGAGGGCATTTTGGGGCTCTCCATCCCTTTCTCCCAGTAAAAAGCAGCCCCCATCTGGCTCCTGAGAGGGGAATTGGGGGGTTTTTTGCCCGTCTGAGCATCCCTTTTTTTCCCAGGATGGATGAGTCGTACTGCCTGTCAGCACTGCGGTCCCCCTTCTACCCGCTGCCAGCGCCGGGCTCGCTGCCACCCCTGCACCCCTCGGCCATGCACCTGCACCTCTCGGGGGTCCGGTACCCCCCCGAGCTCTCCCACTCCTCCCTCTCTGCCCTGCAGTCCGAGCGCATCTCCAGCCTCGCCGCCGAGAGGTACGGAGGGGCTGATGGATGGTGGGGGGCACGGATGGGGTGCTCCAGGGGATGTTGACAGAGGAGCAGGGGTGGTTTTGGGGTGCTCTAGGAGTGCTGACAGGTGAGTAGGGATTTGGGAGTGCTCCAGAGGATGCTGGCAGGTGCCCAGGAATTGTTTGGGGGTGCTCTGGAGGTTCAGGGGTGTTCCAGGGGATGATGAGAGGCATCCAGGGGTGATTTTAGGGACTCTCCAAAGGGGATGTTTGGGGTTGGTGCTTTTCTTTCTGGCTTTTCTTTGCAGGCTGCAAATGGACGAGGAGCTGCGGCAGAGGGAGCGGGAGCGGGAGCGAGAGCGGGAGAAGGAGCGGGAGCGAGAAGCCGACCGGGAGCGGGAGAAGGAGCGCGAGCGGGAGCGGGAGCGTGAGAAGGAGCTGGAGCGGGAGCGGGAGAAGGAGCGCGAACGGGAGCTGGAGAGGCAGCGGGAGCGTGCCCGGGAGAAGGAGCTGAGCATGGTGAAAGCCATGGAGGGGCCCTTCCTCCCCGTGGCGGAGCTGCACGGGCTGCGGGGGCACCCGGCCGAGGAGCGGGGCAAACCGGTGGAGCCGCTGGCGCCCGGCAGAGCAGGTAACAGCCGCCTTCTACAGCTTGCCTTGGTCCCCTGTCCCCTCCAGATGGCAAAGCCGAGGGGGTCGGTGGCCCCGGGAGGTGGCTGGAGACAGGGACGAGCTGTCCTGGCTGCCAGCTCGCTTTGCCAGCAGCCCAGCTGCGGCGGCTCCGAGCGGCGGCGCGGTGCCGGTGCCATCTGACTCAGGCCAGGGTGGCACCGTGCCTGGTGTACGCCAGGCAGCTGGGCTGGCAGTGAGTGGGCAGTGCCCTGTGCTGAGCTCTGACCGGTGGCTGCCCCTGGGATGCTCACCCCCCCTCTTCCACACCCTGACTCTCCATCACCCCTTTCCCAACGCAGACAAACTCAAGGACTCGGTGCTGCCCACGCCGAAGCCCATCCAGCACCCCCTGCACCCGCCACCGGGCTCCCACCACCCCGTGCCCAGCCTCATCCCTAACCACAGCGTGTTCCCGCTGCCCGGGAGCAGCGCGGCCACGGCGCTGCTCATCCACCGCACCAACGAGGAGGAGAAGTGGCTGGCCCGGCAGCGCCGGCTGCGCCAGGAGAAGGAGGATCGGCAATCCCAAGTCTCGGAGTTC
Source organism: Falcunculus frontatus (assembly GCA_013398115.1). Classification (NCBI taxonomy): domain Eukaryota; kingdom Metazoa; phylum Chordata; class Aves; order Passeriformes; genus Falcunculus; species Falcunculus frontatus. The sequence goes on from VZRV01004628.1 coordinate 21,912, forward strand.
CGGCAGCAAGTGCTGGAGCAGCACCTGGACATAGGGCGTGCCCCGAGCCAAGCTGAGCCCGAGCACCGACCCGAGCACCCCAGGTAGGGATGGGGCCAGCCCCGCTCCAGGGATGGAGCTTTCCCCCAGAACTGAGCTGCATTTTCCCGTGTTGCAGCGGTCCTTGCTGGAATATCCGTATCTTAAGCTGGAGAGGGACTTTGGACAAGGGAAAGAAGTGATAGGACAGGGGGAATGTCTTTAAATGGAAAGAGGGCAGGGTTAGATGGGGTATTGGGAAGGAATTCTTCCCTGGGAGGGTGGGGAAGCCCTGGCACAGGGTGCCCAGAGAAGCTGTGGCTGCCCCTGGATCCCTGGCAGTGGTCAAAGCCAGACTGGACAGGGTTTGAAGCAATCTGGTCTAGTGGAAGGTGTCCCTGCCCACGGCAGGGGGTGGAATGGGATGACCTTTAAGGTCCCTTCATCCCACACCATTCCATGATGCCATGATATGATGGTCTATAGGATTTTCCCCCCAACCTGTGGCTGTGCCCACCCCATTACCCAGTTCTGCCCCCCATCAGGTATCCATCACCCCACGGCCGTGCCCCTCACACATCCCACGAGCCAAAGCCGCGGTGCCTGGCCGGTGCCAGCGGGTTCCTGCCACGCGGTGCCAGCCAGGCCGGCTGTGCTGGCAGCGCCCGGCCTTCCCGGTGCCCGACATCTGCGCGGCGGCAGGCGCTGAGCCCGGGAGGTGGCTGGGGGCCAGTGGCGAGTGGCCAGGTGCTGCCCAGCCACCGTCACTGCTAATTGCAGCTCCCCCCTCCTGGGCAGCGGGGTTGGGTGGTGGATGCCTCGTTTGGGGGGCACCTGCGCCGAGCCGGGCGGTTTTGGGGGGCAGCGGAGCGTGCCCACACCCCCGGATTGATTGACAAGGGGTTTCTCGCCCCCGTGGCTGAGCACTTAAGCGGTGCAGGCTCATCCAGCCAGCTCTGCCGCCTGCTCCCTTTGTTATTTTTGGGTATCCAGGGGATTAGCGCGGCTCATCGAGGATAATAAGGAGCGGATCACGGGGCGGCACAAAGGCGAGCGCCCGCCGCAGGCTCCCTTCCCCATCCGCTCCTCCCACCCCAAACCGGAGAGGAGACAGCGAGGTCACCCCGAAACACCTGCAGCCGGGTGGTGTTGTTCCATCCCCATCCTTTTCCAGCATCCAGTGGGGCAGGAGAGGGATGGATCCCGGGGGCCAGGCGGTGCTGCCCGCCGCCGGTGACACGATGGCGGCGCCGGGCTGAACCTGCTGCTCCGTGCGCGGAGCTCCGGGGCGCTGGAGTGGAAAAGTGTTAAATGCACAGCTTGGGCACATGAAATATTTATCCCGCTAACGGGCTGGCTCTAGCTGTCGGAGGAGGGCTGCACTGGGGCGCTGCCCTCGCCACGGGGCTGTGCCAGGGCTGGTGGCTCGCTTGTCCCCACGTGGGGGTCACGGCTGGGGTCTCCAGCCCTGGTGCTTCTGGGGTGCAGCCACATCCCTGCCCAACCCACCCGCTCACAGCCGTAACTCTGCCCCCATCCCTCAGGCTGGTGGCAGGAAGGGGACAAATGTGGCAGCCCCACGTGCGCAAACCCCTCTGGGTGTTCCTAATAGGCGCATTCCTCCCCTGAATCCCCTGTTGCTGGAACGCTGCCAGCTCTCTGCCAGCAGTGCCAACTCCTCACCTCTCCGGTGCTCTCCTCTTCCCGCAGGTTGGGATCGAGCCGCCACGAGCCGAGCAGCCGGGAGCCAGGGCAGCACTTTGGCGGGCCCCCACCCCTCATCTCCCCCAAACCCCAGCACCACCCCGTCACCACGTCCCTCTGGAACCCCGTCTCGCTGATGGAGAGCCCCCCCGACCCTCCCCGGCGCCTCCCTGAGCCCCACGCCCTCCACAGCCACCCGGCGCCATTCGAGCCCAGCCGCCAGGGCATCCCGCTGGTGAAGGTGGAGAGAGTCTTCTGCCCGGAGAAACTGGAGGAGGGGCCGAGGAAGAGGGATGCTCTGGAGAAATACCCCCCGGGACGGGAGCCCGGTGCCCCGGAGCACGGGGCCTTCACCCACACCCCCTTCCTAGCTGAGCTGGAAAAATCCACTCAGAGCATCCTGAGCCAGCAGAGAGCCCCGGCCACCCCGTTCCCTGAGGCCACCAAGCCCAGCTCGCCCTACCGGCCCCCCCAGCCCCGCGCCCAGGACCCCATGTACATCTACGACGAGTTCGTGCAGCAGCACCGCAGGCTGGTCAGCAAACTGGACCTGGAGGAGCGCCGGCGGCGGGAGGCCCGTGAGAAAGGTGAGGGAGCGGGGATTTCCCCCCCGGCACCGGGACCTGGCCGGGGGTCTCCCGGGGATGCCGACGTTCCCGCATCCGAGCGGTTCTGTAAACCCTGCGCTCCAGACATGCCCAATTAATAAATGATGAACTGGAGTTAATAAGAGGGTTTTAAATATTGATGGGGCTGCTGGAGTGGGGATGAGAACAGCGGTGAGGAGGAGACGGAGAGCTTGGAGAGGGCTGGAATTGCTGTCCCCACTCCTTTGGGATGGGGGCTCAGCCACAGGCTCCCCAGGCTGTGCCTCACTGACCCCCCACCACCCATCCCACTGCGATGCCAAGGGATGGGCGATGCCCTCTGAGGTCCCAGAGCTGGTGGAGAGGGGACAGGGCTCTGTTGGGTTGTACCCCCCACTCTGCTGGGCCCCACATTGGATCCCCATCACTCCTCTCTGACATCCCACCCTGCTGCACTCCCATCCCCAGTGGGGTTCCCCCATGTCCCAGAAGATTCCCTGGAGTCCCAGCAGCTCCCCAAGGTGTCCCCAGCCTCACGCCAGCCTCTCCCCATCCCCAGGGTACTACTATGACCTGGATGACTCCTGTGATGACAGCGATGAGGAGGAGGTGCGGGCCCATCTCCGCTGCGTGGCCGAGCAGCCCCCGCTGAAGCTGGACACGTCCTCTGAGGTACTGATGGCACTCTCTGTCCCCTCCCTGTCCCCTTCCTGTCCCCTGGAGGAGCAGCCCTCCGTTTACACCAGTTCCCAGTGCCCAGAACAGCCACCATCCCCAGACATCTGCAGAGGCATCAGGGGGTGAGGGTGGGGATGGAGATGGGTAATGGAGATGGGGGTGGGGGTAAGGATGGGGGTTGGAAGGGGAATGCGGGTGGGATGGGGATGAGAATGGGGATGGGGAATGGGAATGGAGATGGGGATTGCAATAGGGATGAGGATGGGAACAGCAATGAAGACGAGGATGATGATAGGCATGGGGATGAGGATGGCAATGAAGACGAGGATGGGGGATGACCCTGCTCTGCTCTCCCCCTGGTCGCCCCAGAAGCTGGAGTTCCTGCAGCTCTTCGGCCTCACCACGCAGCAGCAGAAGGAGGAACTGCTGAGCCAGAAGCGGCGCAAGCGCCGGCGGATGCTGCGGGAGCGGAGCCCCTCTCCCCCCACGGTGCAGAACAAGCGCCGCACGCCCTCCCCGCGCCTCCCGCTCTCCACCCGCTACAGCCCCGACGAGATGAACAACAGCCCCAACTTCGAGGAGAAGAAGCGCTTCCTCACCATCTTCAACCTCACGCACATCAGCGCCGACAAGAGGAAAGGTAACAGCCATGGCCCGCGCACGCCCGGCTTTGGGGGTGCCATGGGGGGGGTCCTGCCTGGGGCCCTGAGCTTGCTCTGCTGAGCAGAGGCTACACTAAACCTCAGCTTCCCATGCCGCAGACAAGGAGAAGCTGGTGGAGATGCTCCAGGCCATGAAGCAGAAGACCACGCCGGCCGCTGTGGTGGTGAAGAGCTCCCCACGGGACAGCCCCGGTGCCCCCAGCACTGGTAAGCGCCCCAGGTCCTTCTCTGGCTCTCGGGATGGGGGGCACGGCTTTGCCTTGAGGGGCGCACGGAGTCCCGGCTGTATCCAACTGCTCCTCCTCTTCCCAAAGAGCCGCCGGTGCCACCGCTCCTGCTGGACCTGGATAAACCCGTGGGCATCGCCGTGTCCGTGCCGGAGGTGCCGAAGGCGGTGGAAGCCTCCAGGTTAGAGCAGCTGAGACCTCAGGAGCCACCGAGGCCCAAGGAGTCGGGCACGGCGCCGGAGAAGCCCCGGCTGAGCGATGGGCACCCCGGGAAGAAGGCTCTGAGCATCCTCAGCTACGTCAGGGGTCCCCTCCCCAAGGACATCCCGGTGCCGCTGTCCCACAGCATGAACGGCAAGAGCAAGCCCTGGGAGCCCTTCATCGCCGAGGAGTTTGCCCACCAGTTCCACGAGTCGGTGCTGCAGTCCACGCAGAAGGCGCTGCAGAAGCACAAAGGTAATGGGGATTTGTTGGGAATTAGTGTTTTAAAGTCAGTTAAAGAATCACCAGCGAAAGTGCCAGCGAAACGGGTTTAGTGTAAAACCGATGTCACAACAAAGTTCACTGGCAAAGTTCAGTCTCTTATTTGTTAGGTGGTTAAAGCACTCCAAGAAAAGCAAACAAATCCAAAGGCAATAAAGAAACCCCAAATAATCTGTGTGGAGGCTGGAGGAGGGGGAGGCAAAAGGATAGGGAAGGATAAGGACAAAAAAGAAATGTGGAAGACCCTCATGTTGAGTCACAAGTTCAGAGTAGACCCCTGTGCTAAACTGAGCCTGGAGTTGATCATCAGGTTGTGTTTAAAGGCCCAAGAGCACTTAACTTAGACTTAACAGCATTTAAACTCAACTTAAACTTGATTAATAAGTTCAACAATTTAGCAAGGGATTCATACAGAATTTACCACACAGCAGTAACTTCCTTACAGACCTAACTTAAAAATCTAAAGCACTTAAAAAATCCAGGAGAGTGAGATTCCCAGGATATTTGCTATGACAGATTCACCCTCACACATGGACATAAAGAGTCTGTACAAGGTACCTGTGGAAAATTCCCCTGGAATTCAGTGAAATGCTCACTTTGGATACCTTTGCATTTTGTTGATGAGTGAAGCATTGAGCCTTGAGGAGTGAGGGGATCCGCCCAGGACCTGCTGTGGTTCAGGGATCCTCCAAGAGCAGGAAATGTGAGAATTCCCTGGCTCTGAGAGGCCCCACTCAGAGGGAATTTGCTGGTCCCAGCGCGCTGTGGTTCAGGAGAGCCCCTGGGGTCTCACTCAAGGAGTTGGTAGGGCTTTAGTCACAGCAATTTTCCATCCTGGCCACAGTTCAGGTCGGTGACTTTCTGTGGAAGTTTGATAACGAAATGATGATCCCACTTGGGTTGTTCAGGCCAGAAAAATAAATTTCCAAGGCTGTTCGTTAAAAAGGAGCTCGTTAGACAGCAGCGGTGCCTGGGAGCAGACAGTGTTTGTGATAAGCTCCAGAGGAGCTGAGTCCAGGTGCTGCTCATCAAGGCCAAGGCCTAACGAGCCTTTCCCAGCTCATGCTGAGAGGGGGGACACAGCACCACAGAAACACAAATCCCAGAATCCCAGAATCCCAGAATCGTTGGGGTTGGAAAAGACTTCCGAGGTCCAGTCCAACCTGTGACTGATCCCCACCTTGCCACCCAGACCAGAGCCATTCTTGAACACTTCCAGGGATGGGGACTCCACCACCTCTCTGGGCAGCCCATTCCAGTGTTTAACAACCTTTCCAATGAAGAAATTCTCCCTGATGTCCAGAAAAATAAGCAGGGATGCCGGAAGCTGGCTGGGGACTGGGATCTCACCCCCTTATCCTCCCACTGGGGTTTGGTACTGGCAACCTCATTGCTGGGGCATTCCAGGAACTCCATGCTGAAGCTAAAAATTTGGGATAATACATCTCTGACCTTCCCAAACTCAGTTCAGTGATTGAGACAAATAAAACTCCAGCACACGGGGAGTGACGAAAACCTACAGAAGATACTGGTGGAGGGTGGAATCAATGCCTTGAGGGGCCGTGGGGAGCGGGCAGGGGCTGACTGTGGCTGCCCACAGGGGGGACGGCGGCGCTGACGGCGGAGCAGAACCACAAACTGGACACCTCCATCCACTACAACATCCCGGAGCTGCAGGCGTCCACTCGCCTGGCCGGGCCCCCGCACAACGGCACGGCCGAGGGGCCGCTCCGGCCACTGCCCCCCCTGCCCCGGGACTCCGCCTCCGAGGATGAGGAGGAGGAGGACGAGGACGAGGAAGAGGAGGAAGATTACCCCAGGCCCAAGTGGCAAGGGATCGAGGCAATTTTTGAAGCTTACCAGGAACATATAGAAGGTTAGGGGGTGCAGGAGGTTGGGCAGGGAGGGTAAAATGCCACTTTGTGCTTTATTTTCCCTTGGGGGGTATCGCTGGTTCCTGCTGGGATGGGATGGGGGAGCTCTGGGGGTTCTGTAGCACTGCAGGAACAGCATGGAAGCAACAGGCACTGTTGTTGTTTTTGCAAAAATAGATGTATGCATGAAAAAATGGTGTATTCACAGCCACCCAACATCCCCCCAGTGGGAGCTGGAGGTTCCCCACAGGCAGTGCCAGGGTTGGGAATGCTCTGGGATACTGGGGGCAATCACTGCTGGCTGGGCAGAGCCTTGAGGGGGGCTGGCCCCCTCCGTGGGTGGTGCAGGGAGCCGGAGGAGCCGGTGCTCAGCTCCTGTCCTTTGGGTGTTGCAGAACAAAACCTGGAGCGCCAGGTGCTGCAGACGCAGTGCCGGCGGCTGGAGGCCCAGCACTACACCCTGAGCCTGACGGCCGAGCAGCTGTCACACAGCATGGCGGTGAGTGGGGACAGCACCCATCCCCTGGGCACCCATCCCCTGGACACCCATCCCCCGGGCACCCATCTCCTGGACACCTCATCCCCTGGGCACCCATCCCC
>VZRV01004629.1:0-22852 GCA_013398115.1 Falcunculus frontatus
GGATACACATCATAAAGTCACCCGAAGACACCCACAGAAGCCTCAGCTTGAAAATTAATGACTTCAGGGCAGGAATCGGAACTGCAAGGCAAGGAGGGAACATCAGCAGTGATTCTGTGCTCATGAATTCAAGGGTTCATCTCAGATGAGCTTGGCATGAGCCTGGGAGAAGCACTGGGATGAAATCTGACTTCAAGCAAACAACCAAATAAAGGAAAGGATGGGAAAAGCAAATTAAAAGTCAATAACAGACCTTGAGGAACCTGATGAGGATTAACACTTGTGATGCCTGGTCCTCATAGAGGAAAGGAGGGTTTGACAAGATCATAGGGCTGAATGGTTGTGACCTCTGGAAAGTGGTCCGTCAGAGTTCCTGGGATTGGCTCCTGAGATGAGGGCAGGCAGAGATCTACACCTAAGTGGTTCCTGCCTTGGAGCAAGCACATGGCAAAATAACTTTCTGCATTATCTGCTAGTCCTGCTATTCAAACATTTCTTAATATCCAGAAATTCCTCCTAATGTATTTATTGGCATCTGCAATGCATCCCAAAGAGAGAGGGGGAGGGAGAGAGGGAGGGAGAGAGGGAGNGAGAGGGAGGGAGAGAGGGAGGGAGGGAGGAAGGAAGTGGGGAAGGGAAGGGAAGGGAAGGGAAGGGAAGGGAAGGGAAGGGAAGAAGGAAGGCTTCTTCCTTTGTTACTTTTCCTATAAACAACAGAGATACCTGCCAGAAATGAACACTATTTCGTGCTTTGTTTTTTTTTTTCCCCACAAAAATATGCCTACAGATAACAGAAAATGTTGGAGAGCCAATCACATCATTGCAGCCCAGGGCCACTGCTCTGCCATTATCAGACTGAAAATGTCAGGTTTTGCTGTCACCACAATGTTCCAGGGCCGGCTCAAGTCATGGATAAAGAGAAAGGCAAATTCTGGCCAGTGGTCCCTTCCCAGTGAAGTGCAGCCCATCAGGAGGGGTCTGCTGTGAGCACCCACAGCTGCTGCTCAGTCTTGTGCTCGCAGCTCCCAGACTCACACAGGGCTTTTCATACATTGGAAGCCCTTCCTCTCCTGTGAGCTCACCTTTAGCACTATTAAAGCTGCCTCCTAATGATAAGCTCAGAGACAGATTTTTCCTTGCCTAAGCAAGAGCACTGCCAATTCCACCTGTTAAAAGTATTGACTAGCACAGAGTGACAGGCGAATGGTGAGACCACAGAGCTGCAAATTGTAAAGGACAAATTAAGTCCCCACTGATGGCACAAAGAGAGCTGTTCCTGCCAGCAGAAGGCTTTGTAAGACTTTGCTAGATTGAAAACAAAAACAACACATGGTGACAGTGACCTTTGGGCTAAGGAAGAGCCAAGGATGAAGTTCTTGCATCTGTAAGGGCCAGAGGAGGTGCAGGATGATGCTGTGGGAGCACCAGTGGTGCTGAGAGCTGTTCAGCCGCCTCTCACTTCTGCAGCACAGATGACAGAGAGCAGTTCAGTTTTTTGGCTCTCACTGTGCAGACACCAGACCCCCAAGTTAGACACCCAGGGCCATTGCAAACACTAAAGCATCTGGCAACTGTAAACCATAGATTTTCCTCTGAAGCACTCTGTTAAAGCAACAAATTCACTATCTTTCCTACACAGCCTACATTTACTTTGCCTTGTACCTTGCCTTTTAGTTGCATTTAAATCAGCTTATTCTACACCAGTCCAGTGCTGGTATATATAAAGTATTCTGCAGATGATTATAAATTCTTCATTATGTTATTTTCAAAGTAGAAAAGATCTGCAAGCTTGGGAGAGACTCTCCTACAATCCTTTTACCTTAATCAATCAAGTTTGCTATAAACCTGTTATAAACTTGTTATGAAGAAAACAATCAGAAAACCAGTATCAAATTTGTCTGACAAGGTTATCTTGCCCTCCTTTAATATTTTATTCATTATGAAGTAGGGTTTAAAATAAAGATGCCTTCAAGGTATCTTCACCCCTAGCAGATGGCAGAAGTCACAAGGCAAGAGCTGTAATTAGAAAATCAATGGCGGTCTCATCATTTATTGCCTTCTACGGCAGAACTGGAGAGAAAAAGAGATGGGGGTCTGTTTGTTGGTGCTGAGAGTACCCATTTTCCAGTTTGATGCTCCTTGCCCCTGGCCTCCACAGAGAATGGTCACATCTCACTTGAGTTGTTTTGGAAGTCTCCAAAGTGCTCAGTTGTCTCCAGGACCAAGGAAAGGGGAAGATGTGTCACTTTGCCTGCTAATAAGTCCCCAATTGCTTTTCTTTAATGTCTTTGGAGCTGATTCATGAAGATTGGCAGGGAAAGGGCACTAACACTGGGACTGTGCCTTTTACATCCTCCTGACAAGTTACCAGGCTCAGCCCAGAATTTCCCTAACTAAGGGGAGTGTATGCAGAAACCCTGCACTCCAAGGAATGCTCCATGTGCATATGGGTCAGACCAATTTTAATTACATGATTCTTTTTTTTTCTCTCTCAGATTCCCAGACTTATGCAGGACAAGCTGCAGAGCTGGTTCATGATTCACACATTTAGAAGGAGCTCTATTCATAGACCATAAGGATAAGGTTTATGCTCCAGGCCCGCTTCCTAGAGTATCCAATCTTCAGTAGCAATATGGAAAGCTCAGGAATAAGCAGCACCTTGCCAAGCTTTTCAGCAAGGGCTGAGACCAGTCGGCCTGGCTCAAAAAGGATGCAGAAGTACCCAGAGCAGCAGTTGCACTTTGGCTGCAGCTGTCCCCAGCCACAGGCTCCAGCATCTCCTCTTTTTGCAACCTGTGGGCAGGACCTCAGTGCACTGCAGACTGCAGGGATGGGAAACCAGCCCAGAAAATGGGCACCAGCTAGGAAAGAGAGCAAATGGTAACAAGGCAAAAGGTGCAGGGGTACAGGGAGCATTAATTCAGGAGCAATTCTGGAAATACCCCACAGAGTAGATAATGCCAGGGAAGAGCATTTTCCTTTAATGGCCCCTTCATTTCTGTTTTATTGCATCTGAAGTACGCAGTAAAAGGAAAAACCGTTGAAGCCATAAACAACCACAGAGAAACAGCCTGGCATCTCCTGAAATACACTGCAGGATTGGACATAGGCAGTTTTAGGAGGGAGCAGGGTGGTGGCACAAAGGAATAGTATTGATGGCCCCATGCTGGGGGAAATCTTATCCTCCCCTGGGATGTCTGAATGAAAATCCCAATCACTGTTCAATCCTCATCACTTGTTCTGCACTGGGAGACTTGCCTGCTGGCTCCGTGGGCATCATTCCCCGGGGATCGTGGTGTTCTCTGGGGAAGCAGAGGTGGTGGATAGACACAGGGCCTGCAGTGGGACAGTCCTGCAGCAGCACCGTGGGTTGCAGGTCCTGGAGATGTGCCAAGAGGAGATGAGCCAAGACAAGGTTTGTGCCACTGCACTGCAGCATAAGGAATTCAACCAGCAGAATTCCACTCCTGTGGACAGTAACAATGCAGTTATGTCAGAGCATCCCTAACTGAAATGCGCCTCACTGGCAAAATCTTGGCCCTATATCTGAAATACCAAGGAAAATTTTTTTTTTTAGGAACTAGTCAGGTACCAAACCCCCACAGTGTGCAGGATGATACAGAGTCCATCTAGGGGATTTGGATACCTGCTCCAAGCAGTACCTGAAGCAAAGCTGCAGGATGGGAGCAGCCTGTGCTGCGGATACTACAGGACAGCATCACTAAGGCCCAGTGGGACAAGCAAGCTCCAAAAGTGAAAGGTTTCAGATGAGACTCTCAGTTTCAGAAAGAGTCCATGCTGAGCTCAGTTGCTACTTGCAAAACCTCATATCTAGTAAAGACATGATAGGCAATTTCTCTGCCAACAGAGGAAGAACTCCGCTGCAGGTGAGGCAGATCTGTTCTCTACAGCCAGAAAAAGCTTTTGATTTGGGGAAATTAAGGCCTGGCTCTGGTGTGCTAATGAGCAGTCATTATTTGAAGCATCAAAGCCAAAGAAGGGAGATCCTGGAGCAGGGTGAAAACACAGAGAGGTGTCAGGGAGAAGCATGATTACCTTCCCTTCAGAATCAGGGTACTCTCACACTAAGGCTGCCACAGCATATCCTGCAAAGCAGCTGAAATGTGAGTTACCATTGAAGGTAATGATGAAGTTGATGAGCTGGAGATGGAACAGCTACAACCCAGCATCTCCTATTCCCTGGCTCAGCTCTGCCTTGAGCAGAGGATCTCACCAGCTCCAGGCAGTGGGAGAGGCTGAGTGGCAGAGTCCAGCTGAGTATGGGGGGACTGAATATGGGGGTTTGATTGGGGTCATCCTGGGGCTGTGAAGTTTGATCTTCTCCTACCTTTCAGTTGCTCTGTTCTCATCTATTCTGTGGAAACTTTTCCTGCTACATTTTCACCTTTCAGCAGCATTCTCAACAATAGGCAAGTATCTAATACCCGAAAGTCCTTCTTCCTCTCACCCTCTTCTGAGAGAGCCCATCCACCTGCATTATTAAAACCTACTGATTTTTAAAAGAGCTTCATAAATCCAAGAAGGGAGCAAATAGTGTAATTAGCAAGCAAATTACACATTGCAACATAAAGAAGAGTGAATAAGAGAGGGGTTACTTGTTGAGATCTATCTGCTCCCACTGGAGCAGGCTACATAAAGAACTAGTCAGAAACTTATTACATCTGCTGGAGTCACCACTGACATGAAAGCTGTAAAAAAAGGTAAGAGTTCACTGAATCCTAATTAGCAACAAACATTTGATCAGCCTCAGAACTAGTATAACAACTTGTCTTGGTTTGAAAGACAGGTGCCTGCCAAGGAAGGTGGGAACCTCCCTTGGAATGAAAAATATGACCCCCTCCCCTTCAAATTATTATAATTTTGAAATTAAGGGGCTTTCAGGCAAAGATATGGGAAAAGGAATAACAGTTCTTTACTAGTATGTATATGTGTAACAAGGCAAAAAACCGGCACCACGGGCAGCGACCCCAGGCAGAGCCTGTGAGCAGCGCCAGCCTCTCCCGGCTCTCAGCCCCTTCCCCTTCGCTGCAGTTCCGCTCACAGCCGCCAGGGGGCGCTGGTGGCTCCCGGCCGGGCAGGGCGGGTGCGATGTTCCCCCGCGCCGGCAGGGGGCGCTGTGCCGCGGGCTCGGTACCCTCACGCGGTAATGGCGGGCGGGCTGGATGCCGAAATGGGCTGCAGCGGGAACCGCGGAGCGGCGGCGGGGACAGCAGGGACGGGCACACCCCGGGGTGGCACGCAAAGTGTAGCAGAGACTCTGCAGCTGTAGCTACAACTGCGAGGCATCCCGGCAGGCAGGGGCTGTGGGGTTAGAGTGTAGCAAAAACCCAGAGCAGCGGCAGAGAAACTGCGGCGCTGGGCAGTGGCAGCCTGGCTCGGGAACACAGCTGGGAGAGGCTCCCTTGGAGCAGGGAGGGGCTCGGGGTCCCAGGTTTTCCCTGAAGCACCCAATTGGATAGTGAAGGTCCCTTCCGAGGAGATCGGGTGTTAATAAGGTCCCAGTTCAATGGCCACTCTTACAAGCAAAGCTGCACTCACGGTAGAAGACAGCAGGAGACGGAGCCTCGCAGTGGTGGCGAATTCTCCCCACAGCGATCGCACCCTGTCTCCTCTCTGATGCCAACAGTGAGAGAGCTGGGAACTGCACCCAGCTCCTTTCCCCCAGCCCAAATCTCGTGGTATCTCTGCCCCTCCAAGAGAAACCCTGCAGCTACGAGAGTAGCCAGCCACACCCTTCCCCTGAACTGTGGAAACTTCTTTTGTCTCTCTTAAGTACCTGTCATTATTGTCTCTTAGCAACAAATAGGAGAAAATTCTCTGGAAGAAGGAAAACGAAAGGAGCAATCTTAGCCTCCAACATATAAACAATGCTGCTTTCCTACAAAGTGCGTAGAAAGATGTTAAATAACACTTACTGCTGGTTTTAATTTAGCTGGATGCTGTAAAATAATGCCAAAATAATGCCACAAAATCCCGAACAATCCAAAATACCAATTTCCAGTGCCAAAGAGTCAGTAACCTAGGACATGAAACAGGTTAATAATAACATTTAGCGTAGACATGCATTACACCACTGGTTGTCCAGCCAGCAACACCTAATTGAACTAAAATTATTCACTCTGCATATGTAATTAGAAGGCACGATCTCAAAGCTGTGATACAATCAGTCACTCAGTGTTATAAATGAATTTTTGGAAGTTGGCTTTGCCCGTGTGTTGTATGGGTTATGAATTGTATTATGAGTTGTAATATTATATATTATGAACTGCCTAATGTTGCTGGGGTGGTTTGGTTGTAAAAGTTGGCTTTGTGGGGGTTGTGTGGTTTCATGAGTTGTAACATTAGCCTGAGGGGTTTGCAAAGGGACGAGCTGTTGCCAGCCGGACTTCTAAGACATCACCATAAAAGGAACAGAACTCCAGACAATGAGGACCCCAAAGGCCACAGCAACAGAAAAGTGTGAGCTCCCGAAAGATTGACAAGGGGTGAGACTATGCAAAACCGTAAATAAATATGCATTAGGCTGATGCAATTACAAGGATATAAAAGGCGAGACCACCATTTTGTGGTTGAGCCTCTGGCGTGGTGGCACACTCCCAGCGCTGCCAAATTTTGCTGTGCTGATTTTTATGTTCCAAATAAATTACTAATAACTCATTTCCATTTTGGATCTGGGTCGTTTATAACTCTCAGCGTTAAGCTTTCATATGAGACATAGCTGATGACACTCACTTGTGCAGGGCATGGAGAAAATGCCAGTGCTGGACCCGCAGCTCTGGTTTGCAGCAGATATTACTGTTTATGATGGCCTTGATATTCTTGTTGTATATTTACAGACCCTACTGCTGTGCACAGACATCCCACAGTATATCTATCAGAAAACATTACCCACTATAACTGTTGGCAATACCAACTCTGCTGTGTCAACCAGCCAAAACAGGGCTCTAAACGAGGAGAACAACTTGGATCATATGTTTTGCTAATGATGCATAAGAAGAAGTAAACAAGCTCAATTAAGATTATTATGCATGAGTTCGTGATTTTGCACAATTCACAAATTACCTATAACTGTTTTTCTCAGATAAATAAGGTTGGAGCGATACAGCTGACATTTTGTGCCAAAGACCATGACTTCACTGCAGCTTTCAGGGAAATTACCCTGAGATTTATGGTCTTGTTAACCCATGACCCTGATATTGTCTGATGAGACTTGATTCTCATCCTAGTCTGGTGGCTGAAAAGAGTCCTTTTCTTGATCCAGATGACTCAGGGCAGAAGCAATATGTCTCTGAACTGAACCTGAGTCTGAAAGAAACTGTCCTAACTGTGTATGAGCATGGATAGCCCTGTTCTGTCTAGAAGGAAAGCTGTGTCAATAGGATGGACATACAGGATATCTTTCTTTTCTGATTCAAGTCAAACTTATAAAAACTGGGAATGCTAACATAGACAAAACTACGAGAAGGCATTGATACAGCATGTTATAGGTGGGGATGGGCTTTCGTGATTGAAGAGGAGGTTATTAATTTGTTAATGGCAGCACAATAAGTTCATGTTGTTAATTTGGCGTTACTATAGTTAATTGTTAATAGTGTTCTAATTAAGTTAATTGTTGTATTGGGGTGGGAGGCCCATTGTTGTACGAAATTGTTATGCATGTAATGTGTGCATGTAACCACCGGCTGGCGTTGGTTCGGTCACACACGTAATAACATAAGGGGATATCAGCCAAAAGACCATTGGCGTTAACATCCAACCAATCACCGTAACCCCTGGACGATGATTGGACTATCACGAGCCGCGGTGATTGGATTATAGCGAGTGGCGACACAAACCATTGAGATTGGAGAAAACGAACCAACCAGAATCGCGGGCTGTGCTATAAGAACTGAGCCCGTGCTTTGCACGAGGTCTTCCTCCCGTGGGCTCTCGTGGGAGGCACTCAGCGCACGTACGCTGCTGTTTTTCACTCTGTTTTTGCTGCGGGGGTTTCGGGCTTATCCTGACACCTGTCCTTAAGTGCCAGTTAATAAATTTTTCAAATTTTTAATGGAGTGAGACCGTTATTTCTCACACAGCATATTCCCTGATCGCACCAAGTTCACGATGCTCCTGCAGAGAGATGCCTGGAGAGTCTAGGGGATCAGGACAAAAAAGAGGTTTCCTGCAAGCATCATCTCCACATCCTGGACAAACACAGCTCCAAATGCATAAAGCCATGCCTTGTCCCTAGGTCTCGGATCACAGTGAACATGATGCTTGGCAATACCATTCCCTTTTTAAAGCCCTCCATTCCCCAGCACTTCTGGCTTTACTCCTAACTGCATGCCCACTTGGGATTTCCTGTTGAAAAATGTTGGGAAGCAACTGCACTCAATTTCTTAGTTCCTTTGTACTTCTTAATAAGCAGATACAGGCAGACTTGTGACTTTTGAAATTAACCGTATTATTATTTTAATACTATTTTCTTCTGGCTTGTTAGATAACAGGAATGCTTTTCTAACCCCATGTTGCTCTGCTAATTGCTTCAGTTGTACCTACTGAACACTGGCCCACTGACCAACACTGGAAAGAACAAATTTGATATGAAGAGATTGCTTGTTCTTCTATAGTATCTCCTGGCAGAGATAGAAGGAAAATACCTCCCTGAGATGAGAGTAGCATAGGACAAGTCCATCGTTTCAGCCAGTGCTGCAGACAGCTTTGGTGGAGGAGAGCAGTGATCAGCTTCTTCCCTTGACTGGGCTGTACACAAGCAGGAAGTCCTACCTAATATTTCTTAGATTTATAAATCCCTGAAGGACCTTCATGGATCTTTTAAAAATAGTTTTGAAGCACTGCCAGATTCACCAACCTTGCATTGTTTCCAAAATTACGCTGAGAGCCTTTGCTTAAATCAGCAGTGGGGTAAGAGCACCTTGTCCCAACAGCTCTCTTCACACTTGAAGGGCTTTAGAAATGTAATTTAAGGATTTCTGGAGATCTCATCCGTTTTTCAAAAGTGGCCATTATGAAGGACACAACTGCTGTAACACTGAGGGCCCAGTGGACTGGAGGGCAGAGCAAAAGTCTAGAGGAATCCAACAAGACCTGGGTTTTAACCCAAAATTAACCCACACATCCATGAGCCGCTGCTACCATCGTGTCAGAACAGGCATGTGCTTTCCTAAGGATGTGTTCAGGCATTCAGCTTGCAAATCCAGTTTGGTCAAGGGCTCCTACTTGTGCAAAACTATGTCCAGACCACAAATTGAGGTTTGCTGGTGGCATGATGTTCTCCTTGACTATGACATTCATAGCCTTTAACTACAGGTATTTTAGAATTATATTAATATCTTCTATATTATGTAAGGCAAATTAGAGTTCTGTTCCATTTAATCTTGCTCATACATCATTTATTTAACTTTGCATATTGTCATTCAAAGCAAGTATTTTGAAATCAAAGCTCCATTAAACCTATTAAATTATCTGTTCTGGGTAACTGTTATCACTGGGTGCAATAGCTTTTATTAACTGAAATAGAACATTATAAAAATAAAAAAATATGTGGTTGTTAACCTTGGAGCATCCCCAGGTCCTCATTTTAAAGCAGCTCAGGCATTAATCCTACACCTTATAAATACATTGTTATTTTAAAAAGACTAAGAAAAGTTGTAGAAACAGACAACTAAGCAATGTCTTCCATCATTGATTCTGGTTTTTTAAGCAGGTAGATCTTTTTTTCCATGCAGTACACAGAAAGGCTTTGGTGTTTTATGTAATGATGTCACTCACTGAAAGGCAATTTGAAGTTCAGTATAAAATTCAAACTGCACAGAGAGCCCAACTTCACAGCTCCTGCTCTCCTGTTTGTGAAATGCTTTATATTTAAGAGTATATATACTGCTTGAAAACTATGTTCAGAAGAGACATATTGTGGTGACTCTGTCTTAATCACTTTGTAATTAGATGTGCATTTAGTAACTTCAAAGTAAGGGGAAATATTGGTCTATTGCTGTACTATTCTTTCTCTATGTCATGCTTGTAAAAACTTCAAAGTGTCTAAAAAACCAGTCTGATTTCATACATAACTAGGTGTAGATCTGATACTTCCAAACAGCAGCCTAAGACAATAGCAACCCACTTTCCAGCATTTGGCAAGAAACAAATTGAGATGGAGACAACAGCAAGAATAGCTGATACCTGAAATCACCTCCCTGCTTTCTGGAGTGAGAAAGCTTGGGATCAGACAACCCATGTGGTCTGTGTATGTTCATATTTCTCATTTGTGCCAGGAAGTTATCTAGGAAATCTTATAGACTGAAATAAATTAACTGGTCAGAGATAGGTGGCTAGATCCAGAAACACGCTTGAAACAGGGAGTTGCAGAAAAGTAACAGGCTCTAAGGGAAGATGCCCAACTCTCCAGAGGCCCAAGATACCTGGTACAGCATCACATAAAGTAGCCAGAAACAAGGCAAAATTGCAAGACTGACTGTGAAATTCCACAATGCTTAGATACAGTCGTTAGCTTTATCTGGGGAGAAGTTTAATCCAGGCTTCCTTGTTATCCTTTTCCTATTGCTGACCAACACGACCTCCTCTAAATAGCCCAAACCACTCTTCATGGACAGCAGTGCCTGCACAGCACAGCCTGCCATCCCCTCAGCACTTCTCCGGTGCAGGAATCAGTGCAAACTCCTATTAAGGCACATATTTTTCTGTTGTTCTTCTGCCACAGTGCAGAGAACCAAAAAATACCCTTGAAGAGATGCACATAGGAGATTAGATGACTTACAGGTAGCATGAAAAACAGATGTTCATGGGTATTGACTACCTTTCTTGCTCCAAGTAATTACTGCAGGCTACAGTGAAGAAGCCACAGTCTCCCAAACACCTTCAGTCACATCTCATTGGCCTCCAGCCAGATCATCCCGCAAGAATCTTTTCAATCACACAATCCTATAAAAACCAATTTGGTTTCATGATGGTGATGAATCTGTCATCTGACTAACCTTATTATTTGCTTGCTTGCTTTGTGAAGAGCCAGATAAGACAGCTTCAGATTTATCCATACATTTTCAGTGTTTTGTTAATCACCCTATTGCTTCATCGATGTTCCCATTTTGGACAATCACCTTCATCTGAAGAACACTTGCTAATTGTCAGTACTGGGGAGGCTGGACATTTGTGATAAGTCTTATTACGGGGAACAGAATTTCTGTTGTTCTGTCAGAATGTAGTGATCAGCTGTAAAACAACAGGATGAAAACAAGTGGAAAACAAAGTAAAATGCTTTATGTTTTCATCCATGGGAAATCATACCTGACTAATAATACATAATTCTTTATAAGAAAACTTCCTTGTTGGACTGGGGAAACACACTTGTCCTCACCTATCCAGAGCATGGCAGTCAGTGAAATCTCCTTAAGTGAGTTACTGCTTGAAGATGGAGTGGCTGGGAATTAAGAGCAGGGACCAGCTCCATGGGGATTACCAGCAGGCTGTGCTGAAATGAGACTTCTCAGAGCAAGGGCATTAGCACTGATGACAATCCAGTTCATGGTTGTCATTAAGGATCCTGGCCCATGAAGCAGCTGTGGTGTTCAAGGAACATGCGAGGCTCATGTTCAAGGCAAGAGCTGTCTTACAGAAGGAGACATAACCTCAAACCTGTGTAAAACTGCATTGTATTACCAGGCTTTTCTTTTTCTTTTTCTAAAACCTTGAAGCAATCAGTCTGAGAGTCAGAGAAAAGGTGGTGACATCAGAGGGACTGGTACAGATAAAACAGGGAATGCCTTGCAAAGAGGAACAGCTTGGCTCAGCTCTGCTCCACATTGAGCAGGTGATCACTGACCCAGGTCCATGTGAAGGAAGAATAAAAAATGTACTTCAGCTCCTGAAGACTCAAGATCTGGGGGGGAGGGAAGCAATCAACAGTGCAATTTGATTCTAATTCCAAAACTTTTTAAGTCTGCTGCAGTGAAATAGTTTATAATGAAGCAATTTCTACCACCATGATGAAGAGGAGAGATGTATGGGCCAGGAACAAATCAAAAGCCACTCTACCAGAACCATTGCTCTTGAAGACCCATCAAAATTGCTGCTGAAGTGTCTTCAGTGCACGTGACTTAGCATTCAATCACTGCCCAGGCTGATGCCAGGCTAACTAGCCCTGTACAGGTCAGTGTATTGCTGCTGTTGGGCCTGAGCCTGGGGCCCAAGTGACTTCTGAGCCTCTCTGTGCAGGACAAGGAGTATGAGATACTCTCATCTGCCTCCCAGAAACACTTCACCTCTAAATAATCAGGCAGTGGAGGAAAAAGGGGTTTTATAATGCCAGATGCTGAAGCCTATGTCTTCAAGGGCTCTCTCTCACAGGGTGCAAAAGGCTCAGCTGGTACTAAGGGTTTAGTCTACACAGGGTTGACAGAACTCCTGCACCAAGCCAGGAGGCCCTGCAGTGACCTTCCTGTGGTCACCAAACCCTTGGAAGTGTGCAGGATTTCCCAGCTCAGCTGGGACAGGGGTGAGCAGGAGCAGTGGCACAGCCAGGACAGGCACCTGGGGCTGAGGCAGGTCCTGCCCCAGTGCCAGGAAGGCCCTGGCCAGGGCAGCTTCTGGACCAGAGCACCATGGTGAGACAAGCTTAGCACTCACCCTAATGAGCTACCTATTACAGGAACAAACCTTGTTAATTGTAATGCTTTCCCATTCATGCTGGAGTCATTGTGCTCCCACACTCCATTCACCTGTCAGTATCCACTGAGACAAACAGCAGCTCATTCCTAAAGCAGCAGCACCTCCGTACCCGTATGAGCCCTGGGCCAGGGAACCAAAGCTCAGACAGGAGCTCCCTGACACCCAGATGCAGCGTGGGGGATGCAGACACCCTGCTCACTGCCACTGCAGGACTTCCCCAGAGCAGGACTAGTGCCTGGTTGAGGGGAGGTGATGGTTTTGCCTCCAAAACCAATCTGCAACTTCAAGGTGAGCTGAAGGACCTGAGCAGGATCCCAAATTGCAGCAATCTGGGGCACAGAGACTTCTGGGCTCTTCCAAGGGCAGGCAGAGCCACCCAGCCTCTCTCATCTGGTAGAGGACACCTGCTCATCAGAAACTGCAGTTTTCACAGAGAAAAAGAAGAAAAACAGCTGTCATTTTTCACTCTTTCCCACTGAGTTTTTAAACTGAACATACCACAATTTTCAAAGAAGGCCAGAAAGAAAAAAATTACAAGACAGGGCATAAACAGAAATTAATAGAAGTATTTCCACAGGATTTTTAAAGCATGAAAACCTTTTTATAAATATCTATGGAAAGATTACTGCTATTTTGGATCAGCTGTGCAGTCAGCATTGAGCAACAGATTTTGCTGAGCATCCGCTCCTCTGGAAACATTGCCCAGGATAGAAAGCAAAATGCCCAGAACTTCTCAGCACACTCAATTTGCTAATTTTGTCCAAGGAAATCTACCCTCCAAACTGATCCCTTGATGTCTTAGACAGAGCAGTCCCAAGGAAGACCAGCAGCACTGCAGACATTTTGGTCATCCATCGGCGCTTTCTGAGGCTGCACTACAGTGTTTGTACAACACACTGCACATAAAATCCAGAGCCTGTTCCTTGCCAAATACACATTTTTATCCATTTTAATGCTGATCCTCCCCGCAGTCCTTAAGTAGTAATAAGTGGCTGAAACACAGGCAGGGAGGCAGCATGTAATTGCTCTCCTGGAGCAATTACAGCAACAAAGCCACTCTCAAGGTGTTGCAGAGCACTGAACCTCCCAGAGAGCACTGGTGGGACGTGAACTCCTCCTTGGAACAAGAGTGGAGACAAATTCAGAAAACTTTTTCCTGCTGCCCAGATGTGTTCAGCACTGCAAGCAGCTGTGCTGAACTGGGGCTATCCTGAGAGAAAATCCATCAGGTAGCATGGAGAGCAAGACCCTGGAGAGAGGGTGGAACAAACTGTATAGTCGTGGATGCTGAGTAACGAACACAGATTGATTATCTAATTTATGCTCAACAGTGTTAAAGCACAAGGCCTGTCCCATTCCACAAGCCAGAGGCAGCAGCATCTCCCTTCAGACCCTGCAGCACCCAGGTGCACATGTAAAGGCTTTTCTTCAAGGGAGTTACTAGCAAAGCCAGCAACTTCTGCCATGCAGATGGAATAATAATTTTAAATAATATTTTTAAATAGTGGAACTAATGTGATTTAACCAGAGGTTTGGGATTTTCCCCTCCTCTGGATAAAGCCCTTATACTATAATTTATTTATTTACATAAGCCCTTATGGCAGTCGGGATTAAACTCCTGTTTTGCGCTGCTGGGAGCTGAAGAGGCACAGGGGACATGGGTCCAGCACAGGGCACCAATGCCCAAGGAATCCAGTGTTTTGTGTAAGCTGTGAGGACTGGAAGCACTATCAAAATGGCACTGCTGGTCACAAGGAGGAAAATAGCATCCATGGTGTCCATGGATGGTGCTGGAGAGGTGCTGGCAGCTGCAGTTTCACCCCAGGTTGATGCTGCATCTTCTGGCTGAAGATGAGATGTTCCCCTGAGCAGGGCATTTGTCCCAAGAAGCTCCCTCAGGCTCATCTTCACTCACACATTCACCCACACTTCATTCACCCACACTTTTTGCCTGTACCATGATTAAGAACAACTGCACTACTAAAACACATCATCACATCATCCACATGCAGATGTGAACACAAGGAAGAGAACAACTTCCAAAACCATTGCAGATTTTGGGCATCAAAACGCTTTTGGGGATAGAGAAAATCAGTATACAGAGACAAATCTCCCCATCTACTAATAAGTTTATTTCCTGAAAACATGCATATAGCAGAGCAGCACTCACTCCTAGTCATTCCAGTTGAATCAATGGAAACACTGAGAAAATAATTTAGTCTGAGGAGTTAGTTCATATTCAGCCAGACAGGATGAGTGATAGTGTGGTTCCACACTTGGCTGGTTGATTGGATTTTAACAAATATGTTGTCTGGAGTTGAGCAATCATCCACCACCTGGACTCTTAGCAGAGTATTGATGGATTTTTGGTCCAACCCTAAATCTGCTGAGGACAGAAGTACCACTTTTACTGATTTTGGAAGGTGTTGGTCAGGGCTTACCTCTCAGAGGCTGTGCTGCCCCAAGCACCAAGCACAGGGAACGGGATTTGGAGCTGGTCCATTCACCAGCCTGGTTGAAAGCCAGCACCCACCAGTCTCAGCTATCACTCTGCAGAACAGGAGCTCCACTAAAAAACCCAATTGATTAAGGATTATACAACCATACTTCTATTTTTTGTATTTTTGGCAATATTAACTCTGTAAAGTGCCGACGCTGCAGCAGAGCTCTGCAAAGCAGGATATTTGTAAGGCTGTTTTAAAAATTTTAAAAATTGGGAAAGTGAGTTTAAAAAAGGGAGCTTCAGATAAAAACTTTAAAGCCAGTTTGCCAGCTAAACAGTGCAGGGAGAAAAAGCGTAATTGAAAATAAAGTTATCAGGTTTTTAATACTACATTTACCAGACAAGCTAAATATAGCAGCATTAGACTAAAGCATTGTCTTTAGCAGGCTGAAGTTTCAACAGTTCACTTGCTGATTAGCATCTACATGACATCACTCAGCACCTTGATTTTTGGAAACAAATAGTGATTTTTTATCTGTTTAAAGAAACCCAAATCACAGTGGGCTAAACATGGAAAAGGAGAGTGATAATGAAGAATGATGTAAAACCTAATTAAAGACCTTTGGCTGCCGCAGAATTGAAAACCAATTAAAAACCTCTTTTTGCCTAGGAAAGTCCCAGAAGAAATTCCTAAATCTTAATTTTCTTCTGTCCTTATCTGTGCTGTGACAGGTCTCTGAAGCCTCCTCAGCCACACCAGGAAGATAAGAGAGCAGTGAGCAGAGGCACACGGGGTCTGCCTCCCTCTCCCACAGGCAGAGCCACTGGGACCATGATCTTTAATTACGGAGCACAATCAGATGCTCCATTAGAGGAAGGGCTTTTAAAGCTCCATTTAAAACTTGATATGCCAGCTTCGATACCTTACTGCCAAGTACAGCCCTGGTGGAGGATGAAGGATGATGCTCAGCCCAGGCCATACCTTGAACTCACCTACTCCTGCCAGCACTTCCAGCTGCTCCCAGCTTGGGCTGTCTCCTATCCTGCTGCACCGGGGTAGTGCCTTGGCACTTTGCCAGACACTTGATAACATTTTATTTTATTGCTGTAGGGAATTATCAAGGAGAGAAGCTGGGAACGCTCAGAAAGACTTTTTACAGATTTATACTTAATTCAAAACTCTAATTTAAATCCTTAGTACCCTTTCCTTATTTTAAAATTAATACTTAATTCCTTCCTTGCTACTTGAATGAATTCATATCTGTGGTCAGCCAGAGAAAATGAAATTGGAAATTACAATTCTGGGGTGTCATATCACATATGAGTAGTTAGAACCATGGATTTTGACACTGATTTATTTTCTGTATTACCACTTTTTGTTGTCTATGACAGTATCACTGTGACCTGAGGTTGGAGATTCACAACCACGGCAAGTGCAGAGATCAGAGGGATCCAGAGGGAACCAGAGGGCTCAGCTCTGCTCCCAGTTCCAGCACGGGGAAGGTGCAGACTGCCCACCGTGTGCCCACAGTAGTTGTCCTCCCTAAAACTGCCAACACACAGATCAGAAATCCCAGACCACTGAGACTCTCCAAAGCATGATTTGGGAGCTGGTGCCGTGCCAGAGGGGGAGCATCTGAAGGCAGAGGGCATGCTGCTTCATGCGCCCATCACCTGAGACATTCTCAGAAAGGTATCAAAGAACCTTCTGTCCTGCACATCGTTCCCTTTCGTTGAAGGCTGCCTTTCTCTTGTTACTGCTGTCCTTTTCCCTTCACTTTTTTAGACCTCTAACATACTCCGTTTTTTCCTTCCCACCAAGGCAGACTCAATCTTGCCTCCCACTGTGGAGCTGCACAGCTGGGTCTGCTCTCCCTGTTGCAGGCAGCAGGTGACCCTGCTCACACCATCCCTGTCACGAGCTCTGGCCTTCTCACCTGAAGAAGGGGAATTAAAATTATCTTAGCAAAACCCTACACAATGATGGATGACTGATGACTGCACTTTCCCCCCAGAGATCCCACTGGCATTGCTTGAGCTGGCAGCTTGCTGGGATTTTCGTGTTTTAATGTGTACCCATGAGCTTCTTGAAGAGTAGCTTGGGCAGTGCAGGTCCTTTCATTATTTTTCCTGCTGAAGTCCCAGGCTCCATCCAAGTCAGCAGCTGCAGAGGAGCAGCCTGTGCCTGTGCAGACACAAAGAAATATCATAGTGCTGGTATTTACCAATTCCTTAGCAATGACAAGTGCATCCACCTTAAGCAAAAGGACCACCAGAGCCCTGGAGCAATTACATAAAGCAAACTCTCACCTTGAGAACATACTGACATTTTTTAAAACTCATGCTCCCAGTGACTTTGCTCCCTTTGCTTGTGCCCCTCACGATGGCAGCTGTGGTGGATTGCTGCTTTGAGTCTGCCATGCCAGTGACCTCCACGTTCCACTCTCTCCCAGAGCCAGGACTCTTGCTTCCCATGGACAGGGATGGGTGCTTTAATTGCAGCCTCTTCCCCCAGGACAGGGGCCTCAGAGGAACAGAGCTGTTCCTCCCAGGGACAGCTGGGATCCTGAGGCCTCACTCTCTGGAATGCTGGGCCATGGTGCTCCACGGCTCTGATGGTCCTTCTGCTGTAGATGCACTCATCACTGCTGAGCATTTGCAACCAGCCCTCAAGGATCATTTCCACGACTGAGGGTGATTAGTCATTTGATTGGCTTGCTCACCATGCCAGCGAGTTCTGCTGCTGCACCCCTTACATGAAAAAAAAGGCAGCTTTAATTTGGGGGAGGCAGCTTTAATCCTGCTGAAGGAGAAAAGCCATCAAGAGTTCATTTAGTGCAGTTCGATGGGAGCGCTGTGTGTCGGCTCTCACGCCATCAGATGCTTAGTGAGAAGCAACTCCAACTGGGAATTAACCCACTTTGCAGTTACTGCTAAACATCTGGATTTAATTATTTTTAAGAAAGTATTTTAATCCCCATTCCTAGGGGTTTTTTTCCCAGAGATCTCTTGGTGTTAAAGCAGGTTCATTTCTACAACTGCAGCTTCAGAACCTTCTCTGAGTTACGTTGGGTCCTGAGCTCAGGGGACTCCAGGCCATCAGACACATCCAGGTATTCTGAGACCATCAGCCTCAAGGGCTCTTCTACACATAAAAATAGCCTTTGATTTTGCCTCTCCCTCCCCCACTGGTACAGCTAAATTTTATTTTCCTTTATGCCAAGCCTTTATTCCTGAACAACAGACTGCCCAGAGAGAAGGATAAAGAGGAACTGTCTAGAGGTTTGTGTATTGTAAGGTCACAGCAGGCCTTTCCTGACGTAAGTCACTAATAGCATGGCTGGACACACTAAATGACACAAAAGTCAAGAGTGGACAATTAAATATAATTTCAAAGTGATAGTTATCCTACTTGGGAGGGCCACTGGATTTACAATGTCTAATCCTTTGCAGAATGTCTGTATATTAAATAGCAATAGTTAATTCAACCACATATCCTCTCGGTGACCTCGTTAGTCTATCCCCTTGCTAAAAATACTCTTGCTTTGTCCCTGGGAACACAGTGATTCTCATTAGCAAGTCATGGTTACTCTTACTTAATACAACAGCATAGACTAATATATATGAAAAATACATCAAAGAAACTGAACGATGGCTTTCTGCCTTTCTGTGGGGTAAAAACAGTCAGAGCAATCAGTTATTTTCTTGTGAGAATACAAAAGAACCCCCAGACCACTATATGCGAAACCCAGCAATAATCTTGTGCAGGTATAAATTAGCCCCTACCCCTCCCTGTGCTTAGACCATGCATCGTACCCACAGCTACACCCTTTTATTCCCTTTATAGCATGTCTTGGACGTCCTTGACAGGAGCTGCACGGACCTGGCAGGGTTGTGCCAGCTGGAATCACCACTTCACTGAAGAGCTCTACAGCTGTGTGAGGCTCAGTTCTTGTTTAAGTCACAGCTTTCCAATGTCTCTTCATCACAAGACACTCGCCCTGAATTACAGGCAGTTTCTTGTTGAATTTTTTCATGCTGTCACATCACTCCTGCAGAAGTTCTCCAGCCGGTGAGATGCAGCATGAGCCCTTCATTGCCCTTCCACATAAAGGCTCAATTTGCTAAACAAATATATGTTTACAGAAGCGTTAAAGCAAACAACTGGGAATTCTTAAGACTATACAAAGCACTTCCTGTGAGTGTGCAGGTCACAGGACTGGTCAGGGTCTCCCTTTCTCCCTCTCTATCACCCAACCGAAAAGGACAGCTCAGCGAGGAGCAGCTGGTAACACCAGAGGCAGCCCAAAATTGTTGAATCCAGCCCCTGTCACAGCTGGAAGCAGAGGCTGCAGGCGAGATGCTCCTCTGCCTGGAGGAAGCTGTGCCCCAAGAGGGGGATGAAGCTCTCAGGTACCAGCAGCTTTGCCAAAGGGCATTTTAAGACCTGAGTGCTTCCCTGGCCTCCATCATCCTTAAGCAGCAAAACTCTAAGAACCTTCCAAACAGGCTGAAAGACAAGCGGTATTTTTCCTAACACTTCTTCAAAAATCACTGTAGCTTTCATAAAACTCATTTTACCTGTAATTGTATCAGATTGTTTTGGTGAAAACTGTTCACTCCCTGCTTGGTGATAGCCACAACCAAAACTTGTTCATATGCCTATAGTAATGCTGGGAACATGCTCCAGATTTGTTTACTAAGCCTAAAATTACTTGAAATAACTTTCCATCAAAATATGTAAATCTGATCTGTGGCCCACACGTTTCACCTGGTTCCACATCATTCATGTGATGAATCATGTTCCACATCACATCATGGAGCTGGAAGGAAAATGGACCTTAAATGAACATAAACCATAGCATTTGAGTATTTAACAATGCATCTTCTTCAACTGAGGAAAAACAGTTCCCCTGTTACATCCTTCCTGTTCATCACTTTCTTCAGCTGCAAACATACAATTATTGGCGATAGAAATTCTAAGAAGTAAATAAAATTAGTTCTTATTAGTAACTGAAGTAACTTTTACTGAATAAGTAAACTGTGAATCTTTCCTGTGTGCCTGCAGGATGTATTTTCTCTTACATTGTCTGTGATCATCCTACCAGAGTCCTGCTACTGGGCAAACCTGGTAAATGAAGCACAGAAATATCAGGCATTCTGCAAGGCATGAACAGGGTAAATGCAGCTGGTGTTGGTTGGTGGGGTTGTACTGCTTGCAAGAACAAATTGCTACTAAACTGCTGTAGCCCTTTCCAGTGTCTTAATGGTGGAAAAATGGTAAAGCACTTGCTACAAGCCCTGAGAAGAAGAAGGGATGAAACTGCTTAGATGTGCCACAGATGGTGCACATCTTTATAACCAAATGTTAATGTATAAACCATCATCCATTAGCTATGATGAAACATGCACTAAAAGTAATTTTTTAAAGGAACATTCAGCTGCCGTTTAACCATTCAAAAATTATTTTTAGCCATTCAAGATGATTTTTTTGTCCCTTTTTTTAAACAATTCATCCCACTTCAGCTTGACATCTTGTTTACAATTTGTTTCTAGCCACAGAGAGCTGACAGATGTGATGTGATTAGCAAGACAAGACAGCCTAAATACAGAGCAGACAGCACAGCCGACAACACGCAAGGGGCCTGTGAGCTCCTCTGCATGCTCCATCATCCCTACCAGCCCTGGAAGTTTCCATCTGACAGTGGAGATGGGCATTAACCCCTGCAAGTCCAGACAAGGGTTGGTTTCAAAACTGGCTACACTTAGGAGCAAACCCAGTTTCTGTTGAATTCTAGAGAAAAAGTGGGTGGCTTTCTGCAGCTCAGCTCTTTCAGACAGGAACATTTCCAGCTCAGTTCCACTATCATTAGCAGAGTTACTAAAATAATTATTGAAGTTCAGCTTGTGTGCTGTGATCTTGTCCTTGGTGCCACCTCAGCAGTGCTATGGAAACAGGAGCAGAGTCCCACAGCTGCTCTGAGCTGTAGGAGCAGAGCTGGCTGTGGGGAAACCCCACCCCCCTCCAGTATTCAGAGCTGTCAGACATGAAGTTACCTGTGTATTTTCCAGGCAAAGGGGTCAGGACGGAAGGACAAAGAAAAAACAGAGGAACTGTCTAACAAACCCATATGAGCATCTCTGGTGTTGGCAGATTCAGATACCTGGGGTCTCTCTTGC
This sequence comes from Falcunculus frontatus, assembly GCA_013398115.1. Classification (NCBI taxonomy): domain Eukaryota; kingdom Metazoa; phylum Chordata; class Aves; order Passeriformes; genus Falcunculus; species Falcunculus frontatus. The sequence continues at coordinate 21,329 of VZRV01004629.1, forward strand.
CAATGTCTTTATATTACAATGCCACGGCTTCTCAAACCTCCCTCCCCCCTCCCTCCCCAGTCAAGCAACAAGTAACACATCCAGAGAAGAAGCTACTTTACAGTCATCTGATGGCGTCTTTCCAAAATATTACTCCCCAGTTCTGAAAGGCACATGAGGCCATCCAATATCCACCCCTCAGTACCACACATCTGAGAATGTGCTGTCCAGGACCTGCAGACAGTGGGGTCACAGGCCTGGGCAGATGGCTTTACTTACTACTTCAGTGAAGTGTTTTCATTGAAGGCTGTCAAATCACGTGGATAAAGTCCACAGTTAGAGAGTAGAATCCAGAAGTTGAGCGAGGGGCATCCCACCTTCAGCAAGAACAGCACAGGTGGGTTCAGGGTCTGATGGCTCACATCACAGCAGCCATGCACAGCAATTTGCAGAGGCATTAACCAACAGGGATGAGTTCAGAGTCAGGAGGGGCAGCCTGCACCACACTAGATACTTGATCACAGCAGACTTTCATTCACTTACTCTTGTGATGAACCCAGTTGCAGCAGTTCAAGAGCTGTTTTCATAACATAACCAGTGGTCATGAGGTTCTCCTATGCCTTCTGTGTGTACAGAAGGCATAGGAGATAATGTGTAATACAGCCACTTGACAGCATAGTCTTTGCTGTTGACATCAAAAATGTCACCTGATCCCCCATCCACCTTCAGGGAGATCACAAGATGTTAGGGCTTTTGAGAAAAAACAAAAAGTAGTATCAATAAACAGTTGGAGAAAACAAGTCTTTCAAACCTTAGCTGATAACCAGCTTCAGAAGAGTGTAATAAACTATTTGTTCCCATGTTATGTGTAAGGAAATACAGGCTTCCCAGGTGGCTTAGAAAAGAAACAGGAAAGAGAAAGGTCTTCCTCCAGCAAATGGAACTAGGAAAATAAAGATGTATCATACCCTCTGACCAAGACCTAGTGTCGCGGTTTGACTCTGGCTAAGTGCCAGGCACCTATGAAAAACTATTCACTTATTTTCCTCTGCTATAGCTGAGCAGAGGAGGGGGAATTAAAACAAAAACTTCATGAGTTGAGATAAGGATTAGGGGAAAAACACTTTAAGGCAAAACACGTTCAAAAATTAAACAGTATAAAGAAAATTTATTAACAGAATTAAAAGCAAAAAGGGCAAAGAGAACTAAAATAAACCTTTAGAACACCTTTCCTTCCCAGTCCCTCCCTCTTTCCACCAACTGCACAAAGAGACAAAACATGGGGGTTTGGTCAGTATTTCACTTCTTAAAAATCTTTCTTCAGTATGCTCAAGGAAAAGTGTTTCTTTCTTCTGCTGTGCCGTGGGATCCTTCCCACGCGAGCTAGTTCCCTGCAAACTTTTCTAGTGTGGTTTTAACTTTCACAAACAGCAGCCCACCTGACCTGCTGTAATGTGAATCCCTCCCATGGGCCAAGCAGTCTTCGCACAACTGCCTAGCATGGGGCATTTTAGTTCATGGGGTTGTCCTGGTTTGAAAGACAGG
>VZRV01004634.1:558-11473 GCA_013398115.1 Falcunculus frontatus
TTTTTTTCCCTCAGGAGATATTTTCTTCCAAATTTGGCCAAACTGGCACACCAGCCCAACTGGAGCTCTGGGATTTCACCAGGCTGGGGTTTATCCATGGAGGGAGCGCAGCTTTTAGGAGGGTTTTGATCTCCGAGCAGAGAAATGGAGGCAAACCCAGCAGAGCAAAGGCTCCCTGCTGCTGCCAGCCCGGAATTCCCTCGGAGCTCTGGCTGGGATGATCCCATCAGCAGCCTGACACATCCTGGCACGTGGGAAAGAGGCCACGGGAGCTTGGCAGCTGCTCCCAGCTGGAACCAGGCTCTGACAAACCTGGGCTGGCTCCACAGGAAGGGCTGAGCCAGCGCCAGCTCCTGCAGGGGATGGAGCAGGGCCAGAAATCAAGGATTCCTCTGTCCCCTCGGAAGGACAAACAGCAGAACAATCCCACAGGTTTATTGGGAACACTTTGATCCCAAAGAAACCGGGATTCTGCTATAAACTGATCCCAAAATTCAGCAGGAACTGTTCCAGGTCCTAGCAGCGAGCACGGGATAATAAAAGAAGATTAAGGCAAAGTCCTTAAGGGATCGTGCTGAAGATTATTTCTCTGAACCAATTAAGCATACAAATTAATTTCCTGAGGGGACGATGTTTTATTAGAAAACAGCTTTTGCAGAGACCCTGGAGTTTGCTTTGCTTGTGATTATTGTATTTTTTTCCCCCCCGAATTTGTTGTGGATGCTGCCATCGCAGCAGGAGAACATTTGCTTAGTCAGGCTGTGCTTTTCTAGACGAGCTCTTCGGTGATTTTGCTGGAAGCAGACAAATCCTAAATTGTCTGAAAAGGAGGATTCACGACCCAAACTTAACAGCTGCCCCCTAATGTGAGAACAATGTGGTTGTTGTGTGTCAGCTCTGGATCAATACCTGACTCCATCAGAGGCACCAGGACATCCTAAGTGCTTTGCAAGGTGCATTAATGCATCCTAAAGCTGTCCTTTATTCTTTAGACCCCAAACTGTTGTCTTGGCTGACTGTAAACGATCTCCTATAAAAGCTGTAAGAAGCAGGAATCTTAATAAAACTAATTTACATTTGGTTTTTTCTAGTTCTCTCCCCTCCACCCCAAATATACAATTATCCTTTGCATCACAGGTGGGCCCCTTCCAAGAGGATCTGAGCTACCCTGAGATTCCCTGAAAAGCCAAACTCTGTATTAAAAACCCATAAAAGAAAGGGAAAGAAATTCCTTGTTTCACGGCTCCCTAATTCCATATATAGGGCAGTGTGGGATGAGTTCAGCTTTAGTTTAGGGGATGGTATTTAGCCAAAAGGACCTTTTGGAGGGATTTCTGTGAATGAGTGACTCCAGCAGGGCCTTTCTGGGAAGCTTTTCCCCGGTGGGGCTGAGCTCCTCAGCAGCCTGATGTGTTCCAGATGAGCAGGAACTCAGACTGGGAGCCCTCATTGGAAAGCCACCAACAAAAAGAACAGAGGGGTCAAAAAAAAAAAGCTTCTTCTTTTGCTCCTAGCCTAAACCTGGCGTTTTTCTGCAAATTGCACCAAATGAGGGGCTGCTAACGAGGCTCTGCAGCCCTAATGAAAGGACAGGAGGTGATGTATGGATGCGTCTCCAAGCACAACAGCCAAGGGCTTTGCTGGGGCAGACTGGGAAGGAGACTGGGCACTTTTCCAGACCACAAGTTTATTTTTATGAGCTGGCCCGCACGGCTCAGCAGCGTGCCTGCAGCCTGGAACAGCACGAGGGAAAGCTGCTCCTATTTTGAAGGACTTCTGGATAAATGTCTCCTTCTTTCCAGGTTCCTGCACCGCCAGTCTCTGTCTGCAGGAGGGCAGCTGCTCATCAGCTCCATGCCTTGCTCTGCAGCTGAATAAAACTTTCCATTCTGCAGGCTTTCTAGGCAAGGAAAACCTTGGAATGGAATCCAACAGATGTAGGAGTCGAGTTCTGTTCCAAAGGTCAGCGACTTCTCCCTCTAAAATTTATTACTGGGCTCAGCAGTTCCTTTAAAATCACTGAGCTCTGCACTGGCAAAGGGCTCACTCTTAACTATCTGCATCTGATCAGGATTCATTTATGGCTTTGGGAAAGAGGCAAAACCCTCTGTGAATCCCCAGTGGAGCCCATCCTGTGCCATCAGGGGCTGGATCTGGATGGAGCCCTGGTGTGAAGAGGACAAACTGAGCTCTGATGTCCCCTACAAACCCCAGGCTCTGGGAGGGGCTGCTGGGGATGAGTTTTTTGGGATGCAAACACTGTTTTCTGGCAGCCCCGTGCTGACAGATGCCCGCCTCAACCTTTGCACTCCAGACACGGCACCCTCTGTACCTACATTTGTCACTTTTTATGGGACTGGAAGAGAACTGACCTTGCAAATGTTGTTCACTTTGCTGAACGTCCCCATTTCCAGAAAAATGGAACCAGGTCATAGGAGCAGAAGTGATAGCAGCAACAAAAAATAAATCCCTGCTTTGCAGCGGGATTAGGAGCGACATTCCCTGGCTGGAGCTTTGTTTGTGGTGCTGCTTTTAATTTGGAATGCTGAAACCTGCAAATAAAAGATGAGAGGTGCTGAATCCTATGCAGGGAGCTGCCAGCACTGACATCCACACACAGCCTGGGGGCTGGGGGTGTCCAGTTCTGCTGGCAGCTCATTTTTTTTGGGAGAAAACCAGAGTTGGAATGGTCACAACTGCACTGAATGACTCCTGTTTGTTGCTGTAGTTGTAATGGTTTCCCATTTAGAAGGGCCTGTATCAAATTTATACCCACTTAATATCCTTTTTTATTGGGCAGTCAATCACAGGGAAGGAAAAAAGAGGGAGAGAGCCTGGAGGTCTCTATTTCATTTGCTTAATAGAGAGTTTGTCGTGGGGGAGTCAGGGTTTGCTGATCATTTATCTCAGGGAGCTGGTTTATTTTATTTTATTGTGTTTTATGATATTGGAGGGTTTCTGGATGGGAGGATTTCTGGAGACCAGGACTCTGCACAAAAGACTTTGGCAAGGTCACCTCAAATGCGGGGTGAGGGCCTTTACTTCCATGGAAAGCATCCAGGGTATCCTTGGGACCAGCATTTTCCTTTCTCCATGTCCTGCTCCTGCTCTTTGGCACCAGTTTCTCACCCTGGATAATTTTAGATTTTTCATTTCTTGTCCCTTCATTTGTTGCCACCCACCTCAAGTCAGTTCTGACTGCCCATGGCACAAACTGCAATTTAATTGGTTTTAAAGTGAAGTAAAATCATGAGCTCACAACATTTGTCTTTGCCCACTTGGCTCCTGCAAGGCAAAGCTGAGATGCAAAGACAAGAGGAATTATTCTGACCTTGTCTTGGGCCTAGAAAGGGCTGAAGGAAACCACGTTGATGGTGAATCTCAAACATCAAAGAAATAAAGCCCTGGGAATGAGAGAGCCTCAGTTTGGCCCTTTTGGGCAGCCAGAAGTCACAGCTGAGGTTTTCCAGTTAAACCTGTGATAAAAGTGGCAGTAATTTTTTATTATCATCTTCTTTCTTGCAGCAAGGAGCTCTGCACAAGTGCCAATGAAAATAAAAACCACATAAATCATGGCAATGGTGCCTCGGAGCAGGAAACAGAGAAGCTTTTGGGACACAAAGTGGCAATTTAATGCACTTGGTTTCCAGTGGCATCTCTGGGTTCCTGGAGCACATTTTGTCCCTCTCATTTCAATTTGGTGCCCAAAATTCCCTCTGAGGTGCTGGTCACTGTTCATTGTGCCACTGCAAGTGCTGGGCATCTCCCCAGGGGGCAAACCAACCTGGGAGAAAGACTCAGTCATGATCTGCACTTCACTCATCCCCATCCTCTGCCTTTTACCATCAGGCACCTTCTGAATGAGAACTCTGTGATAATGAAATTTTACTCAGAAAAAAATTGATTTTCCCGTTAAAAAGTTACTCAGAAGTGACTGGGATTTCAAGCAGCGATAGGTGTGAAGGACCAAAGCTGAAAATAAAATGTACTTGAATATAACCAGAGCTGAAAATAAAAATGTATCTGAGTATAATCATATTATGGGTTTAGATCGGAGCTTAAATGACACTGAATTTAGCAGCTTTGAAAGATGCACTTCCCAGTCCTCATCCTGGAAAGGATCCTTGGAGCAGGATGTTTAATGAACTCCCTGGAAGGCTCAGAACTCACAAGCTGACAGGTGAAATCTAGGGCACAGCATCTCCCAGCAATTATTTAAAGGGATGCAAATAAAACCCCAGAGGATCCACGTCCTGCCAGGAAGGGGCTGAGGAAGGGGAGGCGAGGGGCTGCCAGCCCCTGGGGTGACACAGGGGGGTGACACAGGGCAGGGAGAGCTGGCAAAGCTCACACGAGGCCGTGCAGGAGCTGGGAATTGATCCTGCTGCTCCAAAATGTGGGAGGAGGAGGAGTTGGGTTCTTGGGCAGCTCGGGGTCACCCCTGCACTGTGCTGGAGGAGCACCAAATGTCACCAGAGCAATGCCACATCTGGCTTTGTTTTAAAAATCCATGGCCTGGCTCAAATTATATTTGTGCCAGTTTGGCCAAATTTGGAAGAAAATATCTCCTGAGGGAAAAAAAAACCAGGTTGCCACCACCCCTCCCCCTACCAGGTTCGGGGGAAAAAAAATTATTTTTCCTCAGAGGAAAGTGAAAGAGAGAAAAACTATTTATTGAACAGAACACATAGAAAAGGATAATAATGCTAAATAATAAAATCTCTCGCTGTGGAGAGAAACCTGGAAAGATTTCAGAGTCCAGTGTAGGTGTTGGTGTCTATATCCTCCTCCTCAGGGCTGTTGGGGGAAGGCCCCTACTGGGGCCTGGGAAGAAAAATCTCCCGGTGTGCTCTGATGTGAAACCATCCCGAAGAGGAGAAGAAAAGAGGAAAAAATTCCAAAAAAAATCCCAGGAAAGCTCTCTCTGGAGAAAAGCAGGCTGGAAAGTGAGCGTACCCCACTCCCCACTGCCATTGAGTACATCCCCAGTAACCTGTCTGTCCTTGAACACCAACTTTGTTTTAAAAACAAAAGTATCTCAGTTCTTTTTCCTCCCTCTCACGGGCTCAGTTTAAAGGCATCAGAGGCAACCTCCAGAGCAGACAAAATGGGATCCATATTTCATATCATAATGTCACCCCAGGACACCTTTTCCCACCCCATCAGCTCCCTCCGTGCCCAGCAGCCCAGGAACAGCAGAACCCTGCTCGTCCTGGCTGTGAGCAGGGGAAATGTGCTGCTGCTGGCAAATAACAAACACATCTGCACCTCCTGGCTGCTGGGGGGGATTCTGGGTTTCCAACACACATCTCAGCCAGGACACAGAAATATTCAGAGGGGATGAATCCCCAGTGATCCCCCCCCCACGGACATAAAACCTCCCTGCAGCAGGAGCACGGGGTTATATGGTCAAAACCCATTTTTTTGGGTTTTTTGGTTTGGCTCCTCCCAGCTCATCCCTGGTCATTTTGATTTTTCATATCCATCTCCCTGATGTATTTCCCTGTCCCACCCACGAGCTCATCCCTTCAGGCTGGGAATCGATGCTCTAAACTGGAAAGTCGTCATTTATCTCCCCAGCACATCCCTTGTAAAGATTCCAATAGATCTGTAAGCCCTGGAGTTTATTGGGATAGATGGGCACATAACTGAAGTATTATCTTAGCACGAGCTGCTCGGGGAATATGGATGGGTTTCTGTGCAATGGAATTGTCAGATCCATCATGGGATTGGGCTGCAGAGAGCAAAGCCCTGCTGATGGATCTGGGCCATTAGAAAGGCATTTGGAACAGGTGCTTTCCATCCCCAGTGTTGGGAGGTTGGAAATCCGGAGGGGAAAGGTTTTCCTGCCTCTGAAAGGTCAGGGCTGGCAGGGGATTGCTTCCTCAGGGGCCAAAGGGCTCCCTGTGCACATGTGCTCACCCAGAGAAGGGGTTTTTTTTCCCTCTCATCAGCACCTGCTGTTTGTCGGGAGAAGATCTGGGCCCAGAAATTGGTCCCAAGGAGAAAAAGTGCCTCAGTTTTAGTCCCCACTTTGTGTTTCAGCATCATCCAACCTGGCCTTGGGCACTTCCAGGGTTGGGGCAGCCACAGCTTCTCTGGCCAGGGCTTCTCCACCCTCACAAGGAGGAATTTCTACCCAACATCCCATCCAAACCTCCTCTCTGTCGGTTTGAAACCATTCCCCCTCGATCTGAATTGTAAAAAGTCCCTCTCCGTGCTCCTAAGCTCTCCTCAGGTACCATCAGGGGTTATTTCCCTGTTCTGTTCATTCTCTGCTCACCCTCTGAGGCCTTCAAATGCTCTGGTGCCCATTGGTTATGGCCAGAACACTTTTACCTTAAAATTTTACCTCTTCAGCCCCATCAATGACAAAATTCAGCCTTTCCAAACCCACCCTGACCCGTGGGATGAAAACACATCCAGAAACTCTTGCACAGGTTGGGTTTGGTCCCTCCACTGCTCCTCTTTCAGCCTCCTGGAAATGCCAGTCTAAACTGCTCAGAATCCCACCACAAATCGTGTTTTAAATCAGGGAAATAGGAAAGGCATCAGGACTCAATGCTTGAAGAATTCCTTAAACTCCCCAAGCCAAAATTCCCACTGGAGGACCAGAGAGCTGTGAGCCACTGGAGGGGTGATGGAGCTTTGCAATGCAGCAGCTCCTGGAGAAAATACGTGAAAAAAATGGTGCAAAAAGCTTCATTTTGATGACATATCCAGAGCAGCCACGTTGGAGGCGATCTAAAAGAGAACACCTTGCCATCCACCATTAATATCCCAGGAAAAAAATAACAGCTCAGCCTCTCAGTGGCTGGCACTTGATTTTAATAGGCCCAGAGCACATAAAAGCTCCCCCAGAGCTGAGACAGACGGGTTTAAATCAGACAGAAGCCTCTGCCAGCCCTTCCCTCAGCCCTATAGGAGCACATTTATGATCTCATATTTTATTGACGAGGCTGACTTTGGTAAAAGTGCCCTGGCACAAGTGGTTATAAATGTGCATCGTCTGCTCTGTCTAATCCATTAACTCATTAAAATAATTGTCTTAATTTGATTGTTAAAGTGATTAATAGGGCAAGAGTTAAAGGAAATTAATACTCCAAATTGAAGCATAACTGCAGCCGAAAAATAACTCCACGGGATTGATGTGGTAACAAGGTGCAGGCTCGTGCTTAATGAGCCTTGGGGAGTTAAATATAGAAAGGAGAGACAGGAGAAAATTCCTCTGTGCAGCCTGGCTGGAACGGTTTGGGACCTGGAGCCCAAAGTCCAGCTCCAAGGGCTGCCCAAGCCCGCTGTGAATTCTGATATTGGCAGGTCAGAGAAGAGGAATGCTCAATATCAGCCACTGGTTGATTTTTGGGAGATGTGGGAGTGTCCAGATAAAGCCTGTGGATGCAGGATCACTGAATATTCCATGATCAGTAAATCCCTGGGGAATAAGCACAAAGACACTGTCGCACTTGGACATGAAAAGAACACACAGGCACCTGCTCAGGGAGAGAAGCAGAAAAAGAGAGAGGCCGAGAAAACCTCGGACTTTATTCTATATCTTCTTAATAATCACCTTGGATTGGAGGGTGAGGTTTACACCCCTCAACCACACTGGTCAAAGGAAAGTCCATCAAACATCTCCTCCCAGGAGAAAAGAATGCAACAATAGAACAACATTACAAAAACATAATTATGTTTACAGAAAAGTGCGTGAGAAACTCTTCTACAGCAATGAAAACATCGAAGAACTGCAAAACTCAGGGTGACAACACACTGCAGCCACAAGTGTCTGGGGTAGGGAGGAAAAGCTCTGGATCTCTCACAGTTTGCCTTCAGCTCTGTTCACACTCATTCCTTGGTTTCATGCCCTGTTTTATGGAAATCCATTTTTTCCCTTCATGTTTTTCGACTTGGGGATGGATTTTTTTTTCCCTGCCTGGAGCACGGGGAAGTGCCAGTTAAAATTATCCATGCAAACTGGGTTTAGGAGTCTCCTGGAGTTTTCTTGCCTGGGTTCAGAGTGTTTATTTTGCTTGGATCAAACAGAAACTCGAGGCTCACAATGTGATGGGGGTGGCACAAGGCAGCTCCTGGGTTTCACCTGTTTCAGTGCTGTTCTGCTGTTTCATTGCTGCTCTGATTTCCTCTCCTAAAATTTCAGGGAGTCTTGGGGATGGATTGATCAATCCCAGGGATTAAAACACTCCCCTTGGCCCTTGGATAAAGCATGGTGGGCCTGCTCTGCTGGCAGCATTGGTCTTCAGCCGAGGAAATCTTAAATTTCTTTAAATTCTCTGCTGAACCTGCCACTGGTGAGCACTTAAAAAGCTGTGAAAAAACCCCAAACAACCCCAAAACCTGTAATAAGCACAGCTGCAGGCAGAATGGACACATTCCTTGTCAGCCCTCTTGCTATCTAAGGTTCAAAAGAGCAGAAAAATAGGGGCAACGAAATAAATATTGGATTAAATGAATGTTTGGGGATATTGCTCCACACAGATAAAGCCTAACAGGGTGGACCAGGAGATTGCAGCCCTGGGGCAAGTGGAGTGGAAAATATTGCAGAGTTCCCAGGCTGCAAACACCTGAGATCCCTGGAGCAGCCGGAGATTTTATAACTCAGCTTGGACAAGGCCGTTTGAACAAGTAAATTGGATATGAAAGGGAAAAAACTGAGAGTAAGAGAAAACCAGCAAAGCGTGGGCAAGAGTGAGAGTGGCAGCAAGAGAGAACAACTCTATTTATCTCTTATCCACGGCACGGACAGCAAGAGCCCCTTGCTAGAAGCTGTATATATATATATATTTCATGTTTTTCTCTTTGCACTCCTTGATTCTCTATGACAACAAATTCTGGCTCCCCAGATGTGCCGTGAGTAACAGAGGGAGGGAATAAAGAACTGCAAGTTCCAAAAGTAGCTCAGGCTGAGGTTTTAAACAGGCTCCAGACTTCTCCAGGACCGCGTGAAGGAGGCGCAGGCACAGCAGAAATCTGTGTGAAACCTCTGAGAAAACACAGTTGGGCTCCATCTCATGCTGGAATAGTCTGCACTGACTGCTTTAAAACTGAAGGGCAGGGATTGATCTAATTTTTTTTTTTTCCTTTTTTCTAACGACCTGAAGGTTCAAGCTCATCTCCAGAGGGTATTTATGGGCTGGGTGGCTGGAGCAGAGCTGGGAACAGCTCTCACTTGGAGTCAGGCGCTGTGCTGTGGCAGAGTAAAGTGTGGAGGGAGAGAGGAAATCCACAGGAGAATGCTCAGCCGGCAGCCAGAGTCACAGAATTAATCAGTAAATGATGTGTTTATTGCCCCAGTGGAGAGGGAAGGCAGACTGAGGTCTGCAGCAGGAATAACTTCGCTCTTTTTTTAGAATGAGGCTGCAGAAGTTTCACTGATTTCCGCTGTCGGAAATGTCTGGGGCAGCTCTCAGAGAGCCACGTGGCCAAACTTCTCCTGCTCCTGAGAACAGATCAATGCCTGCAGAAACCAGCAGGAACTGCGAGGGTGAAACCTCGAGTTCCTAAATGCAGACACCACATTGCACAGGGCTGTTAATTCAATTAATGGCTTTAGCTTAACTACCCCTGTGCTGCTCTTGGTGGGCTGATGTAAAATCCAAATTTCGATGGTTACCAGCAGAGATTTTGGGTGTGTTTGACCCCGCTCTGTTCCCTCCTTCTGCAAGGGACTGGTGGATCTGAAGCTCCAAAGATATTCTGGAGTGTTTTTAAATGCAGAGCCAAAGGGACAGAGCTGGAGTTACACAAAGTGATTATTCCTAAAATGGAGCCTTCAAAATGGAGACAAATTGCAATCACACCCTTGGGATCCTGCAATTACCAGCAGCTCCCACCAAGCCCCAGCCCTGCTCCTTTGGGGGAGATGGAAAATGAGAAAATGTGTTTTCTTCTGGTTCTTGACGCTCAGCAGAACTTCCTTGGACTTGCCAGGGGCACTTTTTTCCTTTAATTCCTCAAAATATTTAAAGAGCCTTTAAAATACCAGGCTGAGATGCTTCAGCACTTCCCTAGAACGGGTTCTCCAGGAAAAGAAAACACTGAGAAGCAGATTTGTAACAACCATTTCCCAAAGGTGTTTCCAGCAACCTATTCCTGTTCTGCTGTCTGTGCTTTGCTTCAAAAAGGGCTTAAAAACCAGGGCTGGCTCAGGGGAGCTGCCAAATCACAGCAGGGAAATTTCCCCATCCCTGGAAGTGTCCAAGGCCAGGTTGGATGGGGTTTGGGATGGTGGAAGGAGTCCCTGCCCTTGGACTGAAAGAAAAGAGAGAAACTCCTGGCCAGGGGAGTGGGGCTCTCCTCTGGCTTTTTGATCTGCATCCATCTGACTCAGAGCTGGAACAGCAGAGGTGTTTATTAACTCACAGGATCCTGTTTCTCAGGGGCCCCTGATGGAAAATAAACCTTCCAGCTTGTTGGGAACAAGAGTTCAGTAACACCAGGGCTTTCCATGAGTGACTGAAGATAATCGAGCTCATTCCAGGGAGTGTTTTAGCAGTCCCAGAGCAGGCAGAGGGGAAGCAGTGCAGCAGCTCTGCCCAGCCAGAGTCCTTTAAAGACACAGATTTACTGAAATATCCAAAAATGGGAACTGCTTCTGCCTATTTTAAGAGCAAAACCTCGCTCAAACGTCATCATCTCCAAGCAAAACCTCGCTCAAATGTCATCCAGAGGGATAAGGACACACAATAATCCATTTCTGGTTTCAATTTGCCATCACACCTCGTGCATCCTCCTCCTGAAGGTGGAATTTGCTGTGACATCGGGGCTTGGCTGGGAGTGTGTCACTGCAGGAGGGAGCCCTGTGTCACTGAGCCACTGCAGGGGGCCGTGCACAGCTCCCAGTGAGACCAGTGAGGCCAGTGAGACCAGTGAGACCAGTGAGACCAGTGACACCCAG
>VZRV01004669.1:0-54267 GCA_013398115.1 Falcunculus frontatus
AAAAAAGAAATACAAAACCATAATCGCTTTTTGCTATAAAATACAGGAAAGGGGTAGTAGAAGGCACCCAGAGCAGCTTACAAACACATGGTACAGCAGCTCCCCAGCAGAAAGGCAGGGCTCAGTTTTGTGCTGGGACACGCTGGCATGCCAGGTCCTGCTGCAGGAGGATGGACACTGCCAGGGGCCATTTCTGTGCCCCAGGAATGCAGAGAGCAGCTCAGAACAGTCAACCCCACCACACAGGCATGGCCACAGTGAAAATACACTCAGTGGCTTTTCTTTTTCCCTGCAGTCCATGCCCAAGGACCCCCACAGCTTTCTCCTGGCTCTGGCTGTCTCCAGTTGTAGAAAAGACCTCTGGGGCCACAGGGGCAGGAATTAATTAGTACAGATCTTTTGTTCAGATCAGCGTATTTCAGTTAACTGTGAATAAAACTGGACAACAGAGAGGCCAGGCTGAGATGGCCAGTGACAGGATGGACACACTGTCTGCAGGAAATGCAGGGAACTGCTGAAAGTCTCCCTGGTTCACTCAAGAGAGCTTTTCTCCCCTTGGTTTTCTAGGATTTAAATAACCTAACTCCCGAAAGATTCTTGTTAACTTGTTACTCATCTCTGATATAAAGTTTCCCTGCTTGAAGTGGGTCAGATCTTCACGCAGAAGATTTTCTGTTCCCATAGGGAATTACTCAGCAGAAGTTTGGATTATCAACAGAATTATTGTACACTCAGAGTTTCCCTCGCTGATTCTATAATAAGAAGAGCCCTTGCCCTTCTTTTGGCAGCTCAGTTCACTTGGCTAGTGGATCCTCAAACATTTGAATCTTGCATTGCTAGAAGTCTGGTATTCAAGTCCTCAAAATACATCATCTCCCCCAAAAAATGACACGTATTTGTGCGACAGCAACAAGAGCCTTCTCTACTCAAGCCTGATGTGCTAAAGCATCAATTCTCATTACACCTACTGACACCCAGCACTGAGGGCACACCCCAGAGGGACAGACACAGAAACAGTTATCACCTACATTGTGATAATTTTGCTCATGAGCTGATGATGACCAGTGAGCCTTTCCTTCCTCCCTGAGCAGAGATGAGGAGCACAGAAATTTGCACACACACGGCTCTGAAGCAGGGCAGACACCCTGGCACTGCAGAACTCCGTGGACACCCAGTGCACAGAATGCTGTTGCCTCCCCTGCATTCAGTCACGGGCCTGCAGTGCTCCTGGCAGTGCTCATAATTGCCCATAGTTGATTTACATGTCGTGTTTTAAGCATCAGAGATGAGCGTGAAGTTGCCTGAAGGGCTGGGTCCTTTTGAAAACACTGTATATCATGTTAGGGGAGGTAGATGAAACAGCTCTCTGACAATGCAACAGCGGGAGGAAAGTTCCCTCCAGTACTTGTGCAGCATCTATTCCATGCATCAATGACTAATTTGGACTACTATAACTTCACTTATACAGTCACATTAGGAAGAAGGATTATGCTGTTTTGTCTATACAAGGGCCTGTTCCATGCTTATTGCAAAAACAAGTGCCTTTTAAATATATACATATTGGTGAATTCTGCTTAGGCATGAGGAATACTGATATACTCAGGCAGCCAACAGCAGGACAGACTCCTACAGTGTTATTGATAGGGGTTTGATAGTCTATTAATTCAGTGGGGCTATTTATGTGAAGTGTGCACTGCTTGGTACAAGTAAGACTGCCCAGAAACCTAACCCTGGGTTAGTGATTCAACCAGGAAATTTCATAAAGCAGCATTCTTTAAAATCTCAGAGGTCTATTCAAAAGTAAATATAAATGCAGAGTTATGGATATGATCCTGCCAGATGCTGTCATAAAGGTTTCACCCCCTCTTTTGGATATATCCTTTGTAATATCTGGTCAACTTTAAACAGATGCTAAAGAAACCAGTGAGAAATAAATGCCACCCTTTGAATAGATGCTTCTGTCCAGCAAATCCATTGGATCAGAGGTCTAATATTTACCAAAATGCATGGTATTAATTATCAACTCATCAGGAAAAAAAAAAATTAATTCAATATCTCCCCATGCAAATTTTAATCACTTTTTCAATGTCAAACCTTTAATTAGGCCATTCCTAGGAAGCAGTGTAACCAGACCATTAACAGTGCAGCCATAGAACAAAACTCTATTAGGAAAATGACACTTTCACTTCAGCAGGCTCAGACATACACCAGTGTAGTCAATCTAAATCAGATTCTAAGTAAAACCAAGAAAATACTGCAACAGAGTTCTGCCTGCCCTCGACTGCTCATCAGAACTGTAATTTGTGCATTTATGATACAGCAGAACTGCACAGAAATGCCAAAGAGAAAGGCTACGTTTGCTAAAAAGAAAATGTGACGCTATGTCATTTTTGCTACTGTTATGAAATTTCTGTCAGAAGCAGCACTTCCTTCATCTTCCACCACAGGGAAACAAACATTTCTTCATCCTGTTTAGGAGAGCACTGGGACAAAGTGTGGAACAACGAATTCACAGTACTGAAACACTGAATGAGCACATGAACCACGATAAAAACTGCTCACGTTAATTACAGAGCTGACAGACAAGGAACTGGACTCCTCCAAACCACTCTCCTTTGTAGTACCTAACAATAAATCTAGCCACTATTAGAAATGAAGCTGTCCTCTTGGGTATTGGGAACTACAACCTCCTTACTCCTTTCTTCAGCCACACTTGTGCATTTGCCATGGTCTGAGTTGTATTACAGAGAATTGAAGCAGAATACATCCTCACAAGGGCATGGCAAAGCCAGAAAGATAAGCGAGGAGAACAGGGAGGAAAAGAAAAAAAAACCCCATTATATTCAAGTTATAAAAGGGTGAGCAGAAAATAGATTTTAAGCAGTAAGTGGAAAAAGCAAGAAAGCTATAGCTAGAGATTAAAAGAGTACCGTGGCTAGACCTTGATGACTTGAAGAGAGTTTCTTTGAAGGGCTTGAATTGAAACAAAAGCTCCTCCATTTGTATTAGTAATGGAACAATAATCAAGCCTCTGGGCAAAATATGAGAGCAAGGCACATCAGAGCTCAAGTGCAAGACGTGAAGATTTTATGCTCAATCTTAGAAGTGAAATGTTTTTATCTGAGGTTATTGTAAACAGTTTTATTTTAGGAGCTGCCCTTTGAGAAGCTACTACACAAAAATGCCCACAGAAGAAAGCAAGATGCTTTTCTCTATTCGAACTCTGCCTTAACAGAAAAAATGCTGTTTGCTATTTATAAAAATATCTGAGAGCTGGCAGCTCTTAGAGCATGTCCCCATACTTAAATGCTTTTAGAGTTTCAAAAATCTCATATAATCAAGTGATGCTCATATGAAACTTCTGAAGAGCTGCTGAGTCTCTTACTGTAAAGCTCTAAGTACAGACCATGAGAGCTCATCTTTGCTTCATGCATTCAGAAATATGGGTGAGTTCAATTCCAATTTTAACATCCACGGCCAAAGCAGTCTGTGAACCTCTCATGCACCACAAGAAATAGTCTCCATCAATCTTCCATCTCTTCAATAAGCAATAAAATGCATCTTAGTTGTTAACACTTACCATTTAAAATGGCAGTGTGGAAATTGCCAAGTGACAGAAGTGCAGAGACATCAGGCAGCAGAGAGCAGTGAACTTTATGGGAGATGGCAATTGTCATTTTTAGGAGCATTAAATTTCACAAGCACCAGAGCTCTGCTGTGAATTTGAGTCTGGTAACAATGAACCAGCTCTTGCTAAGGATGGCAACACAGAACATCTACCCAAGTTCATCTCAGCTGTGACTCCAATGTAGAAGCTGCTTGTACACAGCTCTGACACTCCAAAATCAACCCAAAGCTAAAACACTGGTAGAAGATAAACTCTCCTCATGTAATGATCATTTTAAACTCAGAAAACAGATTTCTGGAGCCCACAAGGACAGATTTACTGCTTGCTTGAACTCAAGCCCCAGGATGTGCTCCCAGCCTCAGGCAGAACAGGCTCACCAGCCCAAGTTCAGCTGGAGCCTTGGGAAGTTGGAAATATTGTTTTGAGGGGATCAATACACCACCATGGCATGCTCAGACAGGCAGGAAAAGCCTCCAGCCTGCCACAGAAAGACAGAGAGCACATTTCAGCTATTCCTGAATAGAAGCAGTAAAAAAATAATTAACTTCTGGGTTAGATCTGTAGGTCTTATATCACATATGTTAGGAATTAATGATCCAAAGGATCTAAATGAATTTGGTGGGAATGCTCCTGAGAATCACTGGTTTTTAAATTTTTTTTTTCTTTAAAAAGTACAAAGATTGTCTTTCCAGAAGCTCTTTTCTTGTTGATGGTGAGGTGTTGTGTGCCCTTGGGTTCTTGTGATCAGTGGGACATTCAGCAGCAAGCACTCCTTGCGTTTCATCAATATTTTCAAGGGTAGGAGAGAACTTTGCTCCTTTCGAGTACCACTCAGACAAAGATGAAAAGCTTGTGAGGGTGCCAATTATACAACCTGCCTGAGCCCTCTTGCCAGTGAAGAGTTTTGCAGGATGCACTCCGGCTTCGCCAGATGGAAATTCAGCTTTTATTCAAGTAGCTTGATTTGGTGACTTCACTGTTTAATCCATGCAGCCACCGTGATCAGTGAGAAGCAGTAACTGAAAGGGAGGCAGCTCAAATTAATCCTGCCAGGATTTCACAGTGTTTGCTATCGTGGATCTCTCTGGCAGCACGCCAGCGGGACAAGAGTTCAAGACAACAGTTGATGTGTTCTGCACTGGAGACAACATATTCCTACCCTGCACGACAGAGCCTTAAGCTGAGATGCTGGATGAGCCCCAAGGAGGTTCCCACAGAGCAGTGGACAGGGCTGGCCTGGAAGCTGCACAGCCACATTTGTGCTGAATTAAATCCAGATCAGTAAAACCTGTCTCCTGGCTTGTTACTGTGGGCAAGGGACCAAGTCATCTACAGCCAATGCTATTTTCCAGTCTAAGCTGGCCTGTGTGTGATGCCTTAGGTTTCAACTTTTCTATTTTCAAATTCTGTACTGCTCAGAGTGTAACTCTGAAGTTCCTTGGAGCCTGGAATTCCTGCTCTCTCGTACTGGGTAGACATAACAAAGCCTCTCCAGGCTTTGCCTTCAAGGACAGCCAGGCTGTTTTTAGGCCCAAAATGTGTAAACTAAGGATTCTAAGGGGGGCAATCTGAGGGGAATCACATCGCTAAAACTGGGGCTTTAATTGGAGAATTAACCCTGATATGCAAATGATCCAAACCTATAAAAGTGTGAAGAACTCGTGACCTGGGGTCCATCTTGGGGTCCAATTTTTGGAAGCAGCCTCTGGCTCCCCCAGGGTGTACCTTGAAGGCCCTTCAAATAAATACCTGTCTTTATTCCCTTCCTCTTGTCTAGTCTCTGTTTCTAGGTGGCTGCAGGAGGGATCATGTGCAGCTCACTGTGACACTCAGAGACAGCAGTTCTCCTCTCCCAGTTTGTGACCATGTGGGCTTCAGTTATTAAAGTGCCTTGGATTGCCAGGCTTTTGGGGCAGGGACAGTCCTTTTCTTACAGGTCTGGGTGATATCTTCCATTTTTTGTCTCACTCTCGAGCACAAATGCACAAGTCCTTCTGCAGTCGAGTAACAGCAGCTCCTCCTCGTGTAGCAGGAGGCCTGAGCAATAAAACTGCTGCTCTGAGAGACACTGAGAGAAAAAATATCATCAAAATGCATGATGGAAAGGAAGGAAAACCAGCGCAGAGCTTATTAGCCAAGCTGCATACAAGCTTCAAAAATGTATCAGCCTAGACCTGGAAATTTATGTTCAAAGCCACTAATTCAGAGTTAATTTATTATGCAGTAGATTTCCAGCTCCACTGAGCTAATGGGATTTGCTATCCTGTTAAATGGGCTTTTCCCTCAGAGCACCTTGTTTCATTAGACCATTTAACAAAGGTTTGGGAGAATGAGGTGTGCAAACACAGCACAGCCACGCCAGCTGCCTCTTTGTTTTGCACACTAAAGTGCTAATTCCTCTCACAGACTATGGGTGCACACGTACTGCACTCAGTGCAGGAGGCAGGGGGATTCCTCTTCACTGAAAGCTAAAGAGAAAGTGCAGAAAATCCCCCAAATTTCTTGAGAGAAGACTTTTGCTTGTTAATGGTCTCTGGTGTGTTTAGAGTTAAAAATCACAGCTATCTTCCTTGCACTAACACTGCTGATGATGGGTTCTCCAGGAGCCAACTAGCACTTTGTGAAAGGGCAGATGCAAACAGAACTGCCTATAATTAACAACACTTTAATTAATAGCAGGACTAAGTAGACCAGACAAAAAATCAAGCCCCTGAGAGTCCCTGTTTCCTGTAAAGCATCAACACAGAAAAAAAATACAAGGGGAAAGATCAAGCTCTGTTTCATGGAAGTGAAAACGAGTCATGGAAGAAGTGCAGGAGCCTGGCAACAACCCCAGGAGTGAGCCTGAGCACTGCTTTTTCATTCAACACCCAAATGGAACTCCATTTCTGATGTTCCTCACAGCATCCCACCCCAGTGTGCCCACACTACATGCTGTTCTTCTCAATATCCACATCTCTGTGAGAAAAGAAATGCTTTCACTGCAGGGATAATCGGAACATTAATTTTCTATCAACTTTTAAGTTTTTTAAATGAGAGCTCTTTGCCATTCTGATCAGCACGTTGAGAGCAAATGCTACAACCCTTAGTAAAGCAATGAATCCATGAAGGAGACATTCTGCACCTTTTCAGGATGCAATCTTGTACTGTACAACTGACTGACCTCCACATTCCCACTGCTTACAATCATTCAATTTTCAGTTATAATATTTTGATTTTTCCTAAGGAAAACTTAAAAGCAATTCCAGCAGCTATTAGGCATTGTCAGTGAAAGTCCATTTAGGATGAAAAGAATAAACCTGACAAAACTGTCAAGGAAACCAGGAAAGTCAATGTCTGCATTCCTGACAGCATCAGGAATAACAAATCTATCGTTAAATGGCATGAGTTTTCCCCAGATATCCATTTTGTAACTGGTATGGAATAGAAATCTTGTTGAAAATAAAATTAATGTGCAGAACAAGGACTGAAAAAATTAATAAAAGCTGTGGGACTTGAAATGGTTTCTTTCTCTGTGGCTTTCATCCGTGTGTGTATTCATGACTGTGTGTAAATCTAAATACATTCCCAAGCCTGGGGGCAATGTTGATTCAGAAACACAGAATAAAAATTAAAGAACCAATGGCCTGTTGAAATAAATGGCAAAACTCCCTTGACTTCAGCAGAGACAGAATTTTGCTGCAGATATTTGGGCCAAAGTTATCAACAGCCAGGAGGTCGTAAATCTGACCTTTGAAAACCAGTGAACAGGAGAAGGAAAATGGCCTTTGGATTGTCCACCTGTTCTGTAGAATCTTCCTGAAAATGTAACAGAAAGGGCTCAAAACTTGCTTCCCTATCCCCAGCTCGTTTAAATCTGGTGATATTTCATTCTCCACCACCTTAGGGGTGCTGCAAGCTCATTAATTAGATGTGTTGGTCTGGGGTAATGACACCTTCAACTTCACGTGAGATAAGGCAGATCAGAATTTACTGTCAAGACCTCTCAGATGATGTCCCAGTTACTCTGTGTGAGGGGTGTGCAGCAGAGGGGAGCAGTGCAGAGGGACTCATGGTGTGTCCATCCACGGCACCGTGGGCTCATTCCCACACGGAGAAAAGCCTGAGCTGCTGTGATGCCTTTTCTTGGTCTTAAAATCAAGAGCCAAACACAGTTAGAAGGGAAAAAGGGATTTTACCTTGGTATTTATTTGAAGGATCCTTGGTGCACTTTGTCCAGGTGGAGCAGGCTGGAATGCACATCCAAATGCACACCCAAATGCACACCCAAATGCACATCCAAATGCACACCCAAATGCACACCAAAATGCACATCCAAACGCACACCAAAATGCTCCCCCGTGGGCACCCCCGAAATGCACACCCACAATGGTTTGGGTATAAAATTCTAGGCTTTACCAATGAGCATATCTATCAAAGATTCCCCAATGAGAGGCTGAGTGAACCCCCCTCTCTGAGGAACCTTCTCCCCATGGACAGGCCAATCTTAGTTCACAAAATGTGTTCCAGAGAAGGCCTTGGTGTCTGAGGCTTCTGAGATGTTTGGTTTCCTCACTTAACACAATACTGGGCCTATGCTGGTTATCAAACCTGAACAATTAGAAGTATGTGGGCTAAAAGGCCCTTAAGAATACATAAAAGTCATACAAAAGAGTATATAGAGGGGGTATATATAAAAAGCAAAAAACATCATGGCATCAGCTGACCCCAAACTTTCTCCCCTTCTCACACTTACCCCTGCAGCTGCTGTGCTCAGGTACAGAGAACAACCACGGTCCCTCATTTCCAGATGGAGGCACTGCAAAAAAGAGAGAGGGCAGCTCAACATCCTTCATGTATTTACTGAGATTTCAGAGGCTGGGTTATAGAAAACACACTTTGGAAGGTGGCCTCAGAGGTGCCAGTCACACTCAGAGAATGCACAGCCCTTCTCTCAAACCTGGGAACAGGCTCCTCCAGGGGACAGGGAGGATGGTGGTGGGATGTCACCAGCTCCCCCCAGACCCTGTGCAGTGCCCTTGCACACCCAGAGGTTTGGCACCTACTGCTGGTGTCCTGTGGCCCCAGCCAAGCTCACCCTGGCACCCAGCCCCTGTGGCTGGTGAGCACAGCAAAACCCTGCTCCCTCTCCGTGGTGTCAGGGAAAATGAGGTGAAGCAAGGCCAGACACTGGTTTGTCACAGGAGGCTGCCTGATCCCACAAATGAACCTTCCTTCTGCTGGCACCAGCCCAGCTCTGCTCTCTCCTTGTTACTGTAGAGCAGCAGCCAGGTAGGGTTTAACAATGCCATTATTGTAACAACAACAGTCTTCAGGCAGAGTGGAAGCCCTGGCAGAACAAAGCCCAGCTAAAGGTGGAATAATGCATGCCTGGGACAACCCCTACTGCTCTAATTTTTCTTATGTATTTATGTTTAATTAGCTAGTGATTCAGAATGGCTCTGGGAGTAAACTCCTCCTGGATGAATCCCAAGGTCAATTCCTCAGCTGCAGGATGGAGAAATGCACTGAAGCCTGGCCAGCTGATAATCTTTTGCTTGCTTATACCAATTGAATCCTTTTTTTTTCTTGGATGAACTTATCTGGGAGCTAGCTGGGCTGTAGGCCCCTGTTAAATAATGATGATTATGTTCTTTTTGCTCACTGTCGACAAAGAATTATAGCCCCTCATTTAGAGCTCATTTCAAAACCATAGGATTCTGTAATTGAAAGTGGCTGAAGCTAATTTGATAACCCAGTTCTGAACACAGCCGAGTAACCACTTTCCCTTTGTCCTTTCAACAGCAATGGCCTTGTCAGGAAAGTCTTCTGTGCTACTTTAAAGGGAGCAATTATGACAAAGGTTAAAAACGATTGTCCTGTGACAGTGTGCAATTTCAACATCGCCTCCAGGTTCCCAGCAAGGCCAGGGCATGGCAGGAGGGTCAAACTCCCTCCAGCCACAGCTGCCCTCTCAAACACCCCCCCAGTGCTCTGTCTCTTGGGTGGCTGACCCTGCTGCAGTCCCCAGGATGCAGAACTCCATCCAGGAGAGCACCTGGCTCTTCCTCTGATGATTTGGATGTTTGTGGGGCTCTCCCAGCATGGGAAGGGGGCAGAGTGTCTCAGTGTCTGAGTCCTGCCTTCTCCCCCAGACACGCTGGACCATCCACTCTTGGGATTAAAATCCCACACCAGGACGTCCTGAAGGTTCCTTCTCCCTCCCAGCAGCCACTGCTGACTGCACTGGTGGTGCAGGAGAAAGTGAACCTTGGAATGTTGAATTGAATGGAATGTTTATTCTCATTCCAAGGAATAAGAATAAACGAGTATTATGTTTATTGGAATAATACACCACCTCCTCTGGTGCCCAAGAGATGGGTGAGATCCTACAGCACAGACAGGCAGGAGAGGAATTCCCCCAGGGAATAGCCTCATGTGAAGCAGGACACCCTGGCCATTAGCAAGGGCAAAGAACCCTAACACAACACAAAATAGAAAATAAAGCCTAAAAGAGATGCTCACCTGGTGCTCTGCCTGCTGCCCCTCAGACTGCCTAAATCCTGGGATTAACCCTGATCCCTGAACACAATTCCTGGCACCAGCAGCAGAGCAGGAAGCTCCTTTTGCCTCCAGTTCCTGGCTCTGTGCTGCTCCCACCTGCACCTGGGCATTTAGTGATTGCAGGAGATGAGAGCAGCTTTCCTTAAGCCTCTTTTCCAGTGATCTTGGAGGGAAAACCACCAATTGCAAGATGAATATTTCTGATGCCTTGGTAAATTTTCCTCATGTATTTTGGATTCTGGGCCTTTCCCAAGGTAAATGGAGGAAATGTAAACAACGTGGCAAACATTTCTCCAGCCACAGCCTGGAGCTGTGCTCAGAACTGCTCTGGCTGTTGTAGTAATTAGCATAAGCAAATTGCTAAATTGTGTGCTGTGATAAAATGATGGATTACAGCATGGAAGAAATCATTAACTCATTGATTAGCAGCCCATGCCTCCAAAACCACTATCTAAGCAAATTCTGAGGACTGTGGCAGTTCTGTAAATGTTACACCTGCTGTCTCCCCTAAGCAAGAATCGGGAAATATTAATATATAAATTAATTAATTTATATATATATAAAAATATCTATAAATATATATTAATATATAAATTAATATATAAATTAGTATATTATTTATATAATATATTAATATATAAATAGTTAAAATTAAATTTTAACTATTAAAATTGGTTCTCAAATGGTTTCTAATATTTATTGTAGCTGCTTATGTGGGGCTCCTGTTCTGTGTCTCCCTACACTGACAGGGAGAAGGCTGTGGTGGTGTCTGCATGAGGCAGGGTCTGACACTGGGAGCTGCCTCCACGTGTCCTGGTGCATATTCCCCTCCTTTGATGTCCTTGCTGCACAGGTTTTAAGCATTCCAGAGCAATGGGTGGTGCAATGGTGTGTATATATCATACATACCTCCTGGCATAGGAAAAGGATCATTTACATAGCTGCAACATGCACAGTACCTTTTATTTTTAATAAATAATTTTGCTTTGAATCTGGTGGGACTTTGGGATTTGTTGTTGCTGTTGATGTTTTGGGTTTTTTATGAAAGGAAATGTTTTCCTGCACTTATGTGTTGAGAGATCTACTCAAAGTCAGTGTGGTTCACTGGCAGCATCTGTTTCTAGGTATTCCCTCCTGGTGGCTTTAATAACCAAAGCAGGCTGTTACTGCCACATCTAACAGCAGCAGGCTTCACTCCTTATTCAGCAGGAGTGCTCAGGAGTTTGTAAAATTACTCATTTAAATGGGCTTCCTTTTATTAGGGTTGACAATTAATTATTAGGGTTAATAACCCCATCCCTCCTCCCCACATCTCTCCCCCTCTTGCTTTAAGTAAGATGAGACACTCATATTGAATATTAGGATATCACTGTAACAGAAATGTGTGTGTCAATAGCTGCTGTGAGGGTGGGGCACAGATCCCATACCCAATCCCAGAGCATCCCTAAATTCATCACCAGTAGAACAGAGAACCAACAGCAGGCTGTGATTTCCCCTGCTGATTTGGGTGACCCCACAGCAGAGAGGAGGGCTGGCTCTGGGGCTCACTGCCACTGTGACCACCCACTGATGGTGGGAGGGTAAATCCAAGGGCAGGGACACCAAAGCGTCAGTCTGGGCTGCAGAAATGCTCAGCTGGGTCCCTCCCCACCTCTAACCACTCTCAACACCCCTGAGCAGTGTGATTCAAGGAACAACCCCACCTGAAAAAGGCCAGGTTACCACGGCTTGGAGCTGGGGAGGTTCCCTTTTGCTCCCACACTTCCCTCTGCCTTTTTCTGCTGGCATTTCTAGCACTTCCCTGCAGCCAGCTCATGCACCTGCCTCTGCTTCATTTCTGACACCATTCCACCTCTGAAAACGTGCTGGTGTCTCCCACCACCTGTGAGCCCACACTAGGGCCAAAGGTTTAGCTATTCTGATTATTTTACAGATCCCACAGCCAGGTCATTACATCTATTTCTGGGTCCTCCTGTGGACTGGAAAGGAAGAAGAGAAAGAGATCTGAAAAACATTTGCATGTGTTTTGACAGAGGAGAATATCAGGGTTTCCCTTTGTTTCACTGTCAGATTAAATCATGGACATGGAAACTAGTGACCAGTGATTTCAGGGTCTGCATCTGTAAATGAAAGAGAGTTTCAATAAGAGGGTAATTTATTTCACTTAATTAAACCTACTGATCTGTGGTATGAATCCATTCAGTAAAATGCCCTTTTAATAAGTAAAAGAATACCTTTCAGAACTGAAAGATTTGCAGTTATGATCTTCAGTTCCCACTTCAGTTCTGCTGCAAAGCAATTCTTGGAAATGAGAGGCAAAGCATTCCTCTCCAAGGAGAGTCCATTTTCTGAGTGTCTGGTGGCATACTTATCTGCTCACTGTCTCTCTCCCAAAATCTAGCATCTCACTGGAATTCTTTTTTTTCAACTAATTAGGCAATTTTATGCATAGTTCCAGGAGTACCTCTTAGGCCAGCATTAATTTTAATAGCATCTTAAAAATGACAAATTCAAGATACGCCACTAACAGTGAATATATGTAGTTAATGGATTTTCTTCATGCTGCTCTTGCCTGACACTACATTTGTCATAGCAGTGGTCCTGCTTTGGCACCATTCTCATCCATTCTTCATCCACTGATTTTCCTATCATAACACATCTTTCACCAGCAGTATAATTTCTGCCTTCCCATCCAGGCAATGTCACACACTTAACAAACTCTTCATAAACATTTACATCAGCAGCTGCCTGTTGGACAGCAAATGTTCTTTCCTGGAGGAGGAGTCTGCAGTTTCAACTATGATTATGGTAAATCATCTCCCAGAGACAGTCTCAGAAATATCCCTCACCAATTTAAGCGTCGTTACCTTCCACAAAGAGCCCTCACCCAAGCAGCTGCAGGAGATTGTCCCTGTTCTCTGTCAGCCACGAGGAATGTGCTGAGGAGTGACACAGCCCCCATCAGACCAGCCTGGCTGGCCACCTCACAGCACAAGTCCCTGTTTTCCTAGTTTTAGTAGAATCTTCCCTTTTTTTGCATTTCTTCAGGGAGTCTGCACCACTTGACATTGTTTGTGGCCGTTCGGAGAGAAAATGCTGTTTTGCAGGGACACAAAGCAGCACAGTGCTACTGAAATTTGTCATCCACCCTGGTTTTGTGAGGTTTGTAAGACAGGGCTTGTGGCTGCTTACTCAATTAGGGTTTGCACCTAAAAGCTATGCAAGAGCAGAAAAAAAGCTTGGTGCCATTAGCCCCAGAATGATGTAAACATTAAAAATCTGAAACCCAGGAACACTTATACTCTCCTGATATGTTCGAGTGATTTCATTTGAATACTTACAGTAGGTTTTTGGTACTTCACGCTGGAGGTAGCCAGGAACAGCACAAGACTGGAGAACTGAAGCTGCTTGCCATGCTCTCCAAACTGGAGCAGTTTGGTTATCCACTAAAACACACCACTTATGTTCCTTCCAGAGCCATCTCCAATTTGGTCAACTGAAGAAAAGAAAACAAAACCACTGATAAGTCTTTACAGTCCAAAGCTATTGCTTGAGTGTTTGATTTTGGGTTGTATCTCACTGGAGGCTGGCAATAAAATCTGCAGCTGGAGACCTAATGCTATCCAGCTGGGGCAAGGAGTAGGAATGCACAAGAACAGAGGCTGCAAAAGGGCTCCTGTTTCCTTCCTGCTGCTGAAGAGCATGGGGACAGTGAAGAGAGGAAGAAAAACTGATTTCTCAGGTCTGGAAACTACTCCTCAGGAGTGTCAGCTGAGGGAAGTTGTCCTAGAGATCCTTGGAGAAATCAGAGGGGAGGAGTTTTACGTCTGGAAAGAAAACAGGTTTAGTGAGATGAGGAAGAAAACAGCTGAGCTGGCTGCAGGAATGGGAGGAAAGCCAAGCAGCAAGGCTTGTCCTGCTGTTCAGGCTTCCCCCTCCTGCACCATTTCCACCCTTCCTGGCCATCAGGAACCAGCTGATGCCTACAGCAACCAGGAGTTCAGGACACAGCATCCTCCTTAGGAAAAGCACTACAAAGCTGTGGTGTGTTAAACATTAGAGTTGATGAAATCCCCATTCCATTGATGGCAAAACTATCTCTGATTTCAGTGGAGCAGGTATTTTTCCCATCCTGCTGCCTCTCCGATCAGATCTCTGCTCCCTTTGTCACCCATTCTATTTTTTCTGAAGCTCTTTCAAACATTTTCAGAGGAAATTAACTGATTTCATCTCTTCTTGGTTTTAACATTTCTCTAATATAATTGTATTCTTTGTCCTAAAAGGGAACTCTGGCAGTACACTTTTCGAGTTTTCCATCTTGCACAGTTCATTTCTGTAGGAATCAATAAAGGTCACGCTATTTAAAAATGCACAGCCTGAGCAGAGTGCAGAAGAGAACACAGAACTGCTCCGTGTTGCCACAGCAATGCATGTATTTCTTTTTCAGCAGCAGATGGTGGGGCTGACATCTGCAAAAGCAAAGGGCACAGCTGGGTTACATCTCAGGTTGTGGAAAGCAACAACATCTACTATGTGTCACCTGTTTTGACTGCATAATTCATTTTTCTCTGAGAACAAAGAGCTTCCCCTATGCATAGAAAATGACTCTGTGTTTCCTATTTAAAGTGATGCCTCGTAGCTCAGTAGGGATAAAAAAATCAAGGGTCTATCGTAGTAATGGGACATTCATAACAAAAAGCAAAGCTACCAGCCTCCAGGGTGTTTTCTACATTCTGGAATTAAAACCATTTTCATGACAGATGTTAACCTAAGAGCAATAATCAGTATTTTAACAAAAAGAGGAAGGCCATTTTCTGTGGGATTGTGTGTGTTTCAGTCCTGCATTATTTTTTAAAGCAATGCTGATGATTATATTGAGGATGTCAGCTGATGTGGCCTTGGTGTGGCTGGAGCCCTGTCAGGGCAGTGAGAGCTGGGGAAAAGGGGTACCCATGTACCCCACGTCCAGGTGACACCAGGAAAGTCCCAAATTGAGAGGAAACCAGCTTTTGGTCCTGGGGAAGGAGTCAGCAAGCAAACCCAAAGAAAGCACACAGCAAGTTTCCCACCACTGAGCAGAAACTGGTGGATTTTAGATCACACTAATTGTATCTTTCTGGCTTTACTGTCCAGCACTGCTGAAAAGAGCTTTTCATAACTCTGCTGTGATTCAGCCCATGCCAAGTGCTTCCCAGCCTGGATTCCACCCCAGGTACTCTTCTTCTGTGCATTTCTTGGATGTACTGACCCAGCACACAACATCACAGACAGGGGAACATCTGCAGAGAAGGATGCTCCTGAATGCAGAGCCAACAGCTGATGCTGTCAGACGCTCTGATCTCGGCTGTGTGTATTCAGAGCAGCTGAAAATGCAGTTTGGTGTTTCCCTGGAAGCAGGAGGAGGGCATGCACTCTCAGAGGAAGGGATGGCAGGACTGCAAGAGCACCCCAAAGTTCAGCCCCACCCTCTTATTTGTCCTGTGTTACAGATACTCTGTGTGCTTTCTGTCAGGGACTTTTCTGCATGCTGGTGATAATGTTGCCTTGTTCAGAGGGGTCAGCAAGAACAGTAGAGTATTTTCCAATTAAACTGTTGGAATTACCGAGCTGAGTCCTTTTTTTAAAAAAAAATTTAAAAAGTTGCTTAACATTTCAGCAAAACAAGATCTCTTTGGCTTGATTCAGGCTTGCATCTAAAAGCAAAAAGGGCAAAAGTGCCAAAGGCATCCTGTCCTTGGAGTGGGAAATAAACTCCAAGGCTGCGCCTTCTATAACTACCTCCAGATTTTAACTCCTGGTGTCAGAGCTCAGCACTGAGGTGCTCATACCTCAGGCATTTTTGGTTTTTTCCATCTGATGTACCCATTTCACAGCATTTCACAGCTCCATGGGAAACTGCAGGGCTGTGCACAGCTTTCGAGAGGGCCCAGAAAATCCCACAAAATAGCAATGAGATTAGACACAAACAATAAGATATAAATACCTCCCAGTCCAATCACTATCTTATTATTTATATATAGCCAATATCAGTAACTATCCTATCAGACAATAGGTCTCTATCCCCTGAACCTGAGAGGCAGCTGATACCCAGCTCATGGAGGCCACTGCTAATTAGGAGAAGTGACAACGAACAACAAAACAGGATTTTCATCCATCATTCAGGCTTGGAGATGTCCTTGGCCTCTAGAAATTGGGAAAGATCTCTCCAGTCTTGCTTGTCAAAGCAAAACCTCTGCAACTATAGCTTTGAAAGCCAGGCTGGGGCACCCTTCAAGCAGAAATCCAGCGATTGGCCTGTAATCCCAAAACAAATTTGGATCTTTATTAAAAAAACATTTTAACTACCATTGGGAACATCCAGAAGCTGAAAGAGCAATACATGGCTTTTAGTGGCCCAGTGACTTTGGAGCCAGCACTGTCTCCAGCAGCAGCAGGAAGAAGGACTCCAGGACTGCATCCTGTGCAGTTACTGATTAAAATCCTAAATTTCCAGGGACAGATCCATGAAGTGACTGGCACTGCAGGCATCTGAGGGATTGCAGAGCAGTCTCTAGGTGTTCTTCCCATTTTTTCTGTCGGATGGAGAAACTTTTCCAAAGGAACTGGGACTGTGCAGTTGATGGATGATGTCTTACAGGGTGGGGTAAGAGCAGGAAGCAAGAAAATGGCTGGTTGGATTAATGGTATCAATAAATAACAGCAATATGTATTTCAGAGCCTCGTTCTGCAGGGCTCCAGGCCTCTCATTCTGTACTCCTTATAACAGGAACAATCAAAAGCACCTGAAGGGACAACAGAGAAGTTTTCCTCAGCCTTGCCCTCACCCTGGTGGAATGCAGGAATGGGCTCCCATCTCCAAGGAATGCGAGCTAAAGGCCATTTTCCAACTGAAATCAGTGAGAGCTGCAACAGCTCCTGCTCTCTACTTCTCCCTAAAATGTCCAATTAACTCTACCAGAGAAGAAAAGGCTGCAACACTTTCAGATATTTGCCTTCTGAACAGATTTAACTGGACTTGAGGTGCCCATCATTCTTCCTCTTAATCCCTCTGAAAAAGGCAGTGAGGTGCTCCTGCCTCTGAAAGTGACATAATCATAATAAATGCATTTGCTGGAAGAAATTAAACAATAACAGGTGTCCTTCAGAACCCTCAATGACTGTTAAAGGAATTTACATTCGTGAATAAACAGCAGCAGAAATTATTTTTCTGACAGCTTCTCATTATTAAAATTAGGACCCTGCTTAATCCTGCCAGCGTCAGTGGGACCCAAAATGACCTGCTAAGTGCAGGTCAAAAAGTTAATGTTGCATCAGGGAAGTATTAATGGAAGCAGCCCTTTAAAATAATAATTAAAAAAAAAAGTATAAAAATATTTTGGAGATTGTTGGATGTTGAAGTCCATAGAAAAATCCCACAGCTTCCAGTGAAGCGATAAATCAGAGCTTTTAGAGAATGTCTGCAACCAGGCCCCTGTGAAACAGCACAGATTTAGGGAGTTACACTGGGAGAAGGTTGGTCCTGTACACTCAGATGTGCTCCACCAAACAGTGCCTGAAGCAGAAGCTGCACATCCACTTGGAGAAAATTCCTTATCTGTTCCACGGCCTTTCTATCACCTTGACAGACCTTTCTTCCCTCTGCCTGCAAAATGAGGATGTTGTGGTCATCTGTACTTCTAATATGCTTTTAAAATTTAATACACTTGGAAAGTTTCTCCCTGGTGTTGTTAAATTACCCAGTTTGAGAAATAAGATATTCCACAATGCCATAATTTTGAGTGAGACCTTAAATTCAAACCCTGATCACTTAGCAGAGAGCATTTACCACATCTGCTTAATGAGGCTTACTGTGAGCAATGTTAAGGAAGATAGGGAAGCTTTTATGCTGACTAGCTTTCCTTTTCTTTTCCCCTGTATGTTTTATTGCTGCTCAAAAGTTAAGGATTGATAGGAAAACCATACATTTGCAGCAGATTTGTCAAAATGTAAAAAATATTGATTTTTGAAGAAGCTTGCCCACAGTGTAAAAGTAAGTGAGAGTTAAAATCAATGGGGATAAATTAGGACTTCTCCAGCTATATAAATGTTACAATAACAGAGCCTTTAATGCATAAAAATCCTGTACATCAGATGACAAAAATACTTTAAACTCACTTTTTACTTAAATTTTAAAAGGTGAAGTAAAACGTCCATTACCTGCCGCTCTAAATTTCAAACAGTAGAGCAGGTTATTTTTTGAGAGATATTTTTTTCTAGATATATTATTTTTCCAGAGCACCAAGAGTCCTGTCAGTGCTTGTTGCCTTCACATGGCCACGCTCAGCCTCTGCTGCACCAACGTGGCACTGCACAGCCACTCCTGGGGGATGATGCTCTTGTCCCAGCAGTGCAGAGAAACACCAAATTTTATAACCCTTTTTGTGGCCACCTCCAAAGGTTTCCACCTGCCTCTTAAGCCCTTGGCCCAAACTCCAGAGCCACGTCCCACACCAAAGGGGATTCTCACCCTGAGCTGTTCAGCAGTGGGATTTAGTGAGGGGATAACCCCATTCTGAGCCTGATGCCTTAGGTTTTAACTTTTCTATTTTCAAATTCTGTACTGCTCAGAGTGGAACTCTGAAGTTCCTTGGAGCCTGTAATTCCTGCTCTCTCGTACTGGGCAGACAGAACAAAGCCTCTCCAGGCTTTGCCTTCAAGGACAGCCAGGCTGTTTTTAGGCCCAAAATGTGTAAACCAAAGATTCTAAGGGGGGCAAGCTGAGGGGAATTGCATCATTAAACTGGGGCTTTAATTGGAGAATTAACCCTGATATGCAAATGATCCAAACCTATAAAAGTGTGAAGAACTCGTGACCTGGGGTCCATCTTGGGGTCCATTTTTTGGAAGCAGCCTCTGGCTCCCCCAGGGTGTACCTTGAAGGCCCTTCAAATAAATACCTGTCTTTATTCCCTTCCTCTTGTCTAGTCTCTGTTTCTAGGTGGCTGCAGGAGGCACCAAGCCTTTCTGCTAAATTAGAGGCCACCATTAGGGGGAAATGTCCTTAATTACTTTTTCCCTCCAAGGTGCACGAGACATTGTCCTTCAGTAACATCTTTGCTACTCCTGCACCCAGATCACACCTGTTCCCCTCTCATTTTTTTTTGTTTTTCTCATTTGAAAAACAAAAATTGCTTTTTGTTTTTCAGCAATTCTGGCAAGTTTGTCGTTTAGCCCCTTGCTCGATCGAGTTGTCCTCCTGCATCTCTGCAATTATTTTAACTTTGTGATGTCTGGCTGAATTGGGCAAGAGGGCACAGAAGGGTGGGATTGCCCATGGAGCAGCAGATGTGGCCCCTGCTCTGACCTTACCCCACATTCCTGGAGATTTGGTCTGGGAATTTTAAACTTCTCCTTGTCTCAGACCAATAAACAAGGGTAGCACTGCTTCTCAGGCACTTTTTGGTACCACTATGAATTATATCAGTATTTTCCTAGATATGAAATTCTCCTAGTGACCTAAAGGAATTGGACTCTGGATTGTTGTGAATGTCCTGTGAGTGACCTCAGAAAGGGTCAGCCCCACAGCTGGTCTGAGAGCTCAGGTGGGTGTTTCTAGGAAGAAATAAGATGAAAATTCATTTTCCAAGTGCTGCCTGTCTTACCAACAACCTTACATTCAGCCAGAACTGTCCTGTGAGAGAAGGTCAGCAGTTATTCCCCTGGAGTCTGAGAATAGATTGTTTAAATACTTCTGATGGGCTTTCAGACCATACATTTTTGCTGCAGTTAAGCTGTTCATGAGAAGTGGCTCAAAGGAGACTTTTCAATTGCTTATGTGGGAG
Organism: Falcunculus frontatus; assembly: GCA_013398115.1. NCBI lineage: Eukaryota > Metazoa > Chordata > Aves > Passeriformes > Falcunculus > Falcunculus frontatus. Next base: position 19,993 of record VZRV01004669.1, read on the forward strand.
GAAGCATTTGGCAACCAGACAGAGAAAACCAGATTTTTTTCAGGAGATGCCTTATCCACAAAGCACAGTTGTTTCCTCACACTTTTCTTTCCGTCTCTCAAGGTTGAAAAGTTTTTGGCAGTAAATGTGGAGCTTGCAAAAGACATGGTTTCCAGCCCATTGTGCCAGATGGACCTGATGAGACAGATCCTTGGTGTCTGGGAGCAGGTCCAGCTCCATTTACAACGGGACAAAGCTCATTTACACTGCAGAAAGCAAGACCCAAAATGTTTTAAACTTGGAGGCTACAATCATAACCCTGAACACAGTTTGATGGCTCCTACCTTCACTCTGCTTCAGCCCTGAGTATGATGCCACTCCCATGAACTGTGGTAATGGGAATTATGCCATTCCAATAGTTTTGGCTGGCTTCTTCTTTCTCTTCATCTTTTTTTTTTTTTTTTGGAAGTAGTCATATAATTGCATGTAAATAAATTTCTTTTACAGTTCTGGATGTAAAATGGCTTTTTAGTGATATATTCATTGCATCTGCTCTAGGAGATGGTTAGACCTGAGAGCAGAAACCTTTTTGACTACACTTTCTTGACTAGAGGCTGGAAATGGTGCTGCTGCCAAAGTGTGCAGAGGGATTAACACACGGTGAGAGATGCAGGGATGTGCTGCACAGGTTATTCCTTGTCATATATCCTAGGAAAAGTGGGCTCTAGGGCCTGTTCTCTTTACCCAAGAGGGCATCCCATTCTGATGGCTTTTCCTTGCTAGAAAGGTCATAATCAGGCCCTGAGTATTAATTAGAAATCAAAAATCTATTTTTCACGTTTGTTAAAATCCAGCAGTGTTTAGGCTCTCTAAAGAGTCATTAAGTGCACTTTACACAAAATCTAATTTAACTATTTTCTTTATAAAATTCTCCATACAGAGCTTCCCAAAATGTTTACTGGTGCAATAAACCATTACATGGATTGTTTGAAGTCATTTGCCTCCAGACAAAAGAGACATTTTAGGGGATTTTGATTTCTGCTGTCTAATAAATGAAGTGCTACAATTCTAAACTTAATATCTGTCATCACCATTATTTTTCCTCAGTTTACATCCTTCCTAGAGGTTCATCATGACACAAAAAGATAAATTGTTGTAATATTTTCTGCACATAGGGCAACATTTATTTTTTCCTCCAAGTTTGTCTTTCAAGATGACTTACTGTAGGTTGCCTTTTTTTATTTTCCAAGTATATTTAGTTTATAAAAGCTTGACCTCTAATCAGAGCCTAATTCACTGGAGCTGAGAAATGTCCTGTAATAATTGAGAAGTGTGGATTTTTGGACAGAATCCCACTGACTGTGAATGGACCTTGCCCTTGAAGGGCCTAACACACTTGACATTTCTTAGTTTATTTAAAACATTGATGCTTTTAAATTTGAGCAATTTTATTGTTTTTCCTCTATTTGTGATTATTCTAAATGAAAACTTGCCAATGTCTTGTATAAACACTCCCCACTCTCACCAAGGGTATTTTAATTGATGCAATTGGGAATTGTGGCAGCTCTTTCCAGACTGGCCACTTTGGCAGCTCATCATTATTTTACAATTGACCAAAGTTGTGAATTTTATGATCTCCAGTTGCTGAGCCTGAAGTTTGCAGCAGAAGTCCCTGTAGCCTCTGTGTCCCTCTCGTGTGCCACAAATTCTGGGACACCACCTCAAGTCTCCTCTGGAAAGGACCCCAGCTGTTATCCTTCATCCCTCATTTCACTCCAGCCCTTCCCTGCACTGCCAGCCCCAGCTCTCCAGCATTAAAAGCCATTTCAGCAGGGATCACCAGCCTCTGCCAGTGCCAGGACACAGAAGGTCTCTTTGACCTTCAGTAGGGTCAGAGAAGCAGACTGCAGAAGGGTCCATTTCATGATCTTATTTTCTCTTCTCAGTCCTGCCACCTAAACACCAGCAAAAATGAATGCTTTATCTCAGACATGGCTCCTGTGTCTCTCTATAAAAACCTATTTCTATGGAGCTGTTTATCCATTCTAGCTGCACTCATTCATTCATCACACATTTATGTCACTTACCTCTTAGATTCTTGAAGCATTACAACTTTAAGACTCACATTGTATGGGCTGTAAATATACTTGATGCAGTTTCCTTGCTATTGAAAATAAAACTAAGAGGAAATGGGAAAACAGTAAGTCCAAGCACACTTTTATACAAATGATATCATACTATACCAACGATACTCTGGAAAAAAACCTGCAAAAATTATCTGAATTTCAATGTGTATTCACTAGGTACATACAATTTAAGAGCTTTCCTTTACAAGGAATGACATATTTCAAAACATTAGTTAAAAAAGGTAGTGTATTTTCCATTCTCAAAGCCTAATTTCTATCCAGTGCAATCTGTTTACATCATCCCTCACTGAAAGTTCCTACAGGAAGATTTAAGACTTAAAAAAAGCCTCACTCCAGGCTTTTTGCAGCGTCACCTGTGCCTTGCAAAATACTTCGCAAAAATATGGAAACCCTGCTTCCTGATCCATTGCTCCTCCAGTACCATCTTCAGGGATTTTTATTCACGAGGAGGATTCGTGTCTGGAAGAACCATGAATGATATGTACTGAAACCATGAAGATTTGCTCATCTACATCAATGCTTCCTGAAGGAACTCGAGTCTTCATTTTGCACGGGACTAATACAAAAATTGGATCAGAATTTTACCATGATCAACAATAAACTGTAAGACATCTTTAGGCACAGCAATTAGTTACCAAATTAGAGCCATTCTTGACCTTTCTCTTCAGCCATTTGTGTTTCCAGAAAGTCTCAGCTCTTAAATACTACCAGAGGACATGCCAAAAGAGTTTCTCTCTCCACAACACGCTGCAGTCTTAAAACTGAAACCTGAAATCCTTCTTCATCACCAGTTCCAGAGCAGCCACATCAGAACTTCACAGCTTCAACAGAATTGAATGTCCCAGTGCTCATCTGTGACAGTGTCAGCTCTCTCAGCAATCTTTTAACTCCAAACAGGTCTAACTTATCTCTAAGACAGAGGAACACTGACCTTTGTATTGCAGGGCTGTAATGAATAAAAGGAAATACATACAGCAGAAATTACCTTGAGGTTGTGGAGTTTCCCATATTTTATTCAAGACTTTATTTTAACTCACTGCTTTCTAAATATGCTATGGTACTCTTCTTGTATCCAGTTTTGGTTTAATTAAAAAAAAAATCCCTTCCACTGTCAGTCCTGGAAACAGAGGAAAAGTTTTGCAGCAGAATGCTAGGAAAATGATGTAGTGAGGTATTTGGAGATGAAAATGTACCTTGATATGAACAGCTGGGATTAGCCTCAAGTTATGTGATAGGAAAACGCATGCAAATAACAAACTCACTGTCATTTTCTTTTTCTCCCTTTCCTCATCTCTCTAAAAAGTCATTAGTAGGGGGATTGCTGAAAAAGTCAACGCTCTCCCCAAGAAAGGGAAAACAGAGGTGCCAGGATTAGCCAGTTTCCATTATTTCTGCTTGATTAAGTAGATTAAGGGCTGATGATCATGCAGGGCACCACGACAGGGCTCCATTTTTTCTATTTCTGCAGCTAAGAGCTGACATTTACAGTCTGCTGAAGTACAGGACACAGCTCCCACCTCTGTAAAATGGCACATCACAATGACTGCAGTGGAAAGGACTGGTTTATCCAACTGGAGCACTGGCTATGAAAGTCAGGGTAGGTGCTTGTCAGAATTCCCACCTTTTATGTCCAAACACTGGGGCAGTGATGACTGATCTTGTCACCTTCTCATCAGTACCAGGCAGCTTTGTGTAAAGTGCAGGCTTTCATTTTTTTGCTCCTCACGTTTTTCTAGCTTTGAAAATCTCCCTTAGGGCTAGCAATTTATCATCAAGGCTACCAAGTCTCTTTGAAGAGTACCAGCACTCTTGCTCAGGATTTAGGATTCCACCAGGTCAGTCAGCCCTTAGTTTAAAAAGCTTAATAGAACAAATATTAGTTATTAATGAGTTTTACCCTTGAGAACTCCACTGCAAATCTGATACAAGTGCCTGGATGGATCATTAATCAGGCATCTTCATTTTAACACTGGAAACTACTGCTAGAAAAAAGGATATGCAGAGCAACATTCCTCACTTTCAGTAATGTTATTTACCAGCCCATTATACCACCAAAACATCATCCAGATGTTATTGCAGCCCTTTCAGATCTCCTTACATATGTCTCAAAGCACAGAAACTCAAGCTGAATATGTAACAGCAATTACAGGAGACATCTGCAGCACCCCTTATTCCATTTGAAAATCCTTCAGCTGTTCTGTCTCGGGTTTCTTCATGTTCTTTAAACATGATTTGGCAAAATGATTACAATCAGAGATCAGAACAACCCTCTGTTGGAATGCACTGTCTTTTATTTCCTTGAAGGTATATATTGCTTCACTGGATTTCATTTCTGTCTTAGTGTTTTCGGTGCTCATCCACATTTTGTACATCATGCCTTAGTATTAATATTTATTTCATATGTCCTTGATCAGGAATCCCAGGGTCAAAGATTTCCAAATCTCAGCAGCAGTCTCCTCGTGCCTGTCACATGCACCAGACAGACACCTGAGAAGCACAAAATGCTCCTCCTGAGGAAAAAGCCTGTGGTGGGGCTGCTCCTCCCTTCTGCTCCTCACTAGGGCTTTTCCCAGGAGAGAGGGACTCCTTCAGTACATATTCAAACTCACTTTGTACATCCTGACCCCCTCTAGTGTGAAACTTCACGACTGGAACACACAACTCATGTGACAACTCCCAGGACAAGCAGGAGCACATCTTTGTGCTCTGCAGTCCTTCTGACCACAGTGACAAGGGAATGGCATCATCTGGTGCTGATCACACTTTTTCTAGACAAATCTGGGCCCTCGAATGAGCATTAGGCTAATTTGATACACATTGATTGAGGATGGGACTAGAGACAGCCATCTAGTGCTCCAGCTTCCCATTTGTAAAATGGAGATGAGATCACTTCAGGGGTGATGCAAGGACAAGTGAATTGCACTTTGCAAAGGTCTTCATAGCTGTTACTGATGGGAATGGGAATAACTCTGATACAGCTGTGACCCTGACCAGGGCAGCCTTCCCTGGAGCAGCACATCCAGGGCTCTGTGCCCAGGGTGTGGGGCACAGCCCTGCCAACCCCTCCAAGGAAAAAAAAAAAAAAATATATATACATATACACACACACACACATACATACATATATGTGTATATATATATATATATATATCTCAGTTCTTCCTTATGCATGATTCTCACCCTGCCTCAATCCCATACATACAGCTGTGCCTGAGAACTACAGATAGAGGTGACTCCAAAAAACACAGAAACCTTTGCTGAATAGCACAAAGTGATCTTGAATTTGATCTCTGGTGCTACCTTAATCCACCAAATCATCACACTTCATTGCACACTGGGGTTCTCCATCTAGATAGGTTTTCTGATTGAAATGAAACTCCATTCCTAGCTAGTTTCAGAAGAATGGATCCATATTTTCAGGTTGGTTTACTCATTCTCATGGAGATTTGATGACACAATTTACCTCCTGATCTCCTGAAATAATATTTAGCATCCAACTAACACTACCCATCCAATGAAAAAGATAAATCAATATATAGACACATAAACATACCTATAAAATCTCTGTTGTTAGACCAGTGCTAACCTACAGCTACAGAATATTCCCACTGTACATGAAGACCCTTAACTTACACTTAGATCTCCAAAGAATAAATCAAGAATTAATACCAAATGACAACTGGCCAACTCTAATACAGGAATTATTTCAGTGACTCCAGAGGATCTGTCTGTCCTGAGCTGCACCAGCTGAAGCATCAACTCACTGCAGTCAACTGTGGCTGTGAAACTGCTGAATAAAAGGCTCCAGACAAAAATGTCCCAGCACATTCCTCAATTATTTCAAAACCAGCAAGGCTGTCTGCACTGGGTTTTAGGCTGAGCAGATCCTCAGCTTTGTGTGGGTTCATTAATGCAGGGAACAACTGGGGTGTGACTGCTCTGTGTATTTACTACACTGGTTGGAACAGAATCTTATATTGCTGCAGATAACGTTGCTCTGTAGCCAGGCTCCCTAATAACCAGCTTGCCTTTGCAAAGATATGTGAGAGCTGGAAACAATGATAATACCTGCAGGATCATCTTTTATTATTTTTCTTTCATAGCAAAGCAAACTGAAGCATATGAATGTATACAAAAGGCAATAAAAATGGGGAACAGAATGTGAGGCTCTTACGAATCAAATTAATAAATTAATGTAAACCTATGCCTACACCGTTATGCTGATGTATGCAGGTTTTTTGGTTCATTTACAACGCCACCAGGTTACTCACTGGTTCCTACACTGGGTTATCATCCCCCACCACGCATTACTGATTTGTTCAGGTGAGTTGCAATCCAAACACAGGCAGCTGAAGTGATGCTCCCATGCAGTTACTCCAGAGCACAGACTCTGCTTTGAACTCCTGTCCCAAAGTCTCTCCTCACCACAGCACTCACCTCTTGGACATCATGATGGGAGCCACCTCCAAAACGTCTCAGTGATGAATGCAAAATTCAGCTTTGTGTCGGTGCCAGGGAGGGAATGGCAGGGAGTGGGTGGGGTGAGCTCTCTCTCTGGGAGATCCATGGATTTCAGAGCCTGTTTGGACAGAAGTCAGGACATTGCAGTGAGGATAAGCAAAGCAAACAAGTGACAGTGACAAGAGAAGCAGGGGAGACACCAGGAGGTTTGTGGAGCTGTTGGGAGAGGAGGGCTGGGAAGGGGGAGTGGGATTTTTGAGGGAGGCTGTGGAAGGGTTTGGAACTGAGCCTTTCCAAACCCTCTCTTCCTTTCCTGCTGTCCCAGGCACGGGACATTTCATGTCATCATAGTCCTACCCCCAGCCCAGCACCAGAATCCTCTTCAGGGAGGAAAGGACACAGCCAGGAGGGGACAAAACCCCAGAGATTTCTGTTTCTGCTGTCAGGGAGGATGGAGAAAAGGATGAAGGCAGTGCTGGAAGAACCAGTGAGAGCCTCCTGCTTCTCCCTCCTCCCCTGGCAGAGGGCTGTGGGATCTGGGAGCACTGCAGAGCTCTTCTCATCCCTCCCCACCTCTGCAGCCTTCCAGACCTGGCTCCAGCCCCCTCTGCCTGAGCTTGGGACAAGTTCCCTTCCTAATTCCATCTCGAAATATTATATTTAGAATTACATAACTGAATTCATGTCTAATTTAGCCTAACCCCATCAATGATTAAACAATAAAACTTATTATTGCTCTTCTATCTAATCCAGGAGGCATCATAATGAAATAGCTCGTCTGGAGGAAACACAAACAGTTGAGCAGTGGCAGACAGAGGTCCAGGGGAGGGATGAAAGCCCAACCAGGGCATTGAATGAGTGTCTGGGTTACCACTTCAAAGAGCTTCATTCTTCCAGCCTTCTCTGTCCCTCGGCATCTTGCAGACAAGGTCACTGTTCTCAGCTGCCAAATGCTGCTTGTAAGCACGAAGTACAAATGAGGGCAAGAGCTGGATCAGAGAAGCTGAGAGGTGCTGGATCCTTCCCATCTGCAGGTAACAGCCATCTCACCCCTTGGAAGGTTTGGGATCTGGGCAGCAGAGAGCTGGCCCTTCCTTTGGAACAGCTCAGCTGTGACCCAGCAAAGAGAGGAGAAGGATTCAGCCTTCAGGAACCACCAGAGCACAGCGACATCGCTCCTCACCTGCTCTGATGGGAGAGGATATTCAGTGATGAGGAATTAGCAGTGAAAACACTTCACCCATGGAGAATGCCTTCCCCCTTCTTCTGTCAGATTTTCTTGGCATGCTGCACCTCTTGTCTTTTCTCTCAGGCGTTTTGGAGAGTTGGTCATTTAAGGACAAGGAGGAAAAATCAGTAATGTGCTACTTTGGCAAGGCTCTGAAGCTTGCCTTCATTTAAAACCTGCCAATAGTTCAACCAAATACAAGGAAGTTTTCATTAAAATATTGCCAAAGCACAGTTCATTCTTTTGGAAGATCATATTGATGTTAAAAAGAAAATTGATGCAGAATTGTTAGTCGAATCTTTACATCTCAAACATAAAACTAATATGTCTTTTTCAAATTTTCTAGAAATCTGGAGGAGGTTGAATCAACATTCCTGGACCAAAATCTCTCTTCAAATCTGTTATCCTGTGCAGCATTCAAAGCACAGGCTCTCATCACTGGCTATCATTAGATGCAGCCCAGGCAACAAGTATTATTTGCATCGTTGGCATTAACAAAACCTGAACCTTTTCCTCCAGCTCACAGCTAATCCTTGTAAAGCCAGTGCAGGGTGTAAGGCTGCTTCCTCACACATCTGGTTTGTTTTGGTTCAGTTTCATCCCATTATTTCCCACAATCACATGGTATAATTATCTGATCTATAATTTACGCTGCTATTCAGAGCAGTATAAATAGTTTACTTTATTGCTGCAGGAGCACAGCATGTCCAGATAACATCAATATTTTATTTATCTCTGTTTCTGTCTGTGTTTGGTTATCTAGGTGCTTATTAAGTATGGAATTATTATAATAGCGGAGAATAAATAGCAACTGAAAAGGAGCAAAAAATAAGACTGGAAACAAAATGTGTCTGAAATAGCGTCTGCTCTTTCTGTCCCTCTCCTGTCCACCACGGAGGGGAAAAAGAGAGCATTTTCAGGGTATTTCCAATGAGCTAAACCCACCTCCAAGGGTGGGGATGGATTATTCTCATTAGTGGTGTCTCTCACACTTCCAGAAACTGTAATGACTTTGCCTTAGCTGGCAGGTTCTGAATTGAACCATTTGCGTTCCCAGGCTTCTTAAAAGCAAATTCAATCCTTCAGGGTGTTGTTTTTAATCACCAATTTAAATTTCACCATCTTGACAGTGATATAAAGCGACACCCAAAAGTCAAGCAAGAATTGAGTTGGATGGAACGTCACACAAATAGACTTGTTTACAAGAAGTGAAACAACTTCCTAATTTATTAAAAAGTGACTCGGGTAATTAAACAAAAATTGGAAAATTCTGTGTTGGTTCAATTTTATCTTAATACAGCAGGAACATTAAGAGCCCCAGTCTTCTGACACATTACACAGTGATGGTGGCTTCTGGAGCATTCAGCTTTTAATGTGGATTCCAGTGAAGTGGGCTAAATGCACGCGGAAAGCAGCAGAAAATCTCACAAAGTTTATGAGCCTGATCTTGCATTGCTTGTGCATCATGAGCTTAAGCAGATCCAATCCCGTGTGCTAATCTATTTTATGAATTGCTCAATCACATTTACTTTGGATGTATAGATGGAAAAAGAAGCATTATTCCCTGAGAGAAGGGAGAAGGAAAGCACAACCAGCACCAACAACTTGCTATTCACTGGTTTTGTTGTTGTCTCATCGACACAAAAAACTGAAGTATGTGAACAATAATGCAGGCACATAAACTCATGATTGTTACAGCCATATAGCCCTGCTCAAAAATCACTTAACTTTTCCCTTTTGCACACAGAAATACTTTCTGAAAGCGAGCAATAGTCATGTAGAAATAGCAATAACAGCAATGGGTGATTTCAACAAAACGCTTTTCCTGCAGCTGCTCAAGTTCTGTCAAGTTTTAAGAGAGAATCTACAGGGGGTTTTCACTGTTGCAGATAATGAGGAAGTAAGGGAGGAAAAAGTGCAGATCCAACACTGCAAGGACAAACTACACTGAACATTTTGGAGTTGCTTGCTCAGCCTTGGAGTCGGTTGAAATTCTGAACAAATAACTTATTTTCAAAAAATCTAAATAGCCAGTAAAGAAATGCAAAAAAAATTCCACTCTTAAAATAATTTTCCCGGATTCTTTTCCCTTCCTCATGATTTTCTGAAGCTTCCCCAAACCCAAGTCACTTCCTGAGCTCTCCAGGTGCTGTAATACATTGTCACAGCTCTCCTGTGGTGGAACATCATCCTTCATGCCACAGTACAGCCACCAGAAAGACAGGATCCCATAGTGGGACTGCTGTCACGATGTGACATAAATAATTATAAGGATTGCTCAGAAAAGAAATTTCAGCTCTCACAGCCCCTCATGTTCTCTTCAAGAAATAAAGGTGGTTCTGAAAAAAATAGGTTAATATGATTTATGTACAACAGTATTCATTTGTTAGGGTTTGGGGGGTTTTTTGTTTTTCACCCATATTTTCCAATAATAAATTGTGGTTTTACTATTGCCTGTGTAATAGAAGCTGCTTAAAGAACAAATGAGCACCAAAGGGAGCTGTTTTTTGGGACATAGACACAGGTTTGTGCAGGTAGCCCATCATTACCACAGTTAGCATTATACAGTTCCCATCCCACTAGAATATTCAAGTAAAAAGTACTGTAGGCAGCAAAATAGCCATCCTGCCAGCAGGCCATTAGTTAGCTCATGCCAGACACTACATACATTATTTGTGGCAGGCTTCTACTTTGAGAATAATGATAGAAAGGCTGGTGATGAGGACAAGCCCCAAATGGTCCATCACTAGGGATGGGTTCTGCAAATACTTCAGTCAGCCAGCCTCATGTGCTGGATTATACCTGGCATCACTTGGGTAAGATGTGAGCTCTTGGGAAAAATAATGTGATTTATTGGAAGAAAGGTAATGTTCAACTTCTCTCGTGTCAGAAAGCTTCAGAGCAGAGGACCTCTTTGAACCCCAGGCTGAGAGATTTCAGCACCAAGAGCTACACCTCATCTGTGAGTGGGTTAATCCAAAATGTTCTTACCTGAACCTGGACACACTCAGGAGCCCCAGCCGTGAACAAATCCTTCATACAACGTCCTACAGAAATATTCAGAGAGCAAAGAGACCCGAGTCTGTTCTGCCTGGATTCACTCCAGAGCCAGGAGTGCTGGTGCAAAACCATTCCAGAAGAAAAGTCATTTAGGCTGTGGAGTTGTCTGGTTGCATCCATAGAGCTCCCCACACACACATGCACTGTGCACACAGATACACAAGCATGAGTTAAAACCCCAAATCTGTAACTGTCAGTACTGAAAACAGGGCAGGAAAGCGAGCTATAGGCTCTTAAAATTATTCTGGGGACAGGTTCCTTTACAGAAAACTGAGAATGTGTAGAAAAGCAAGACCTGAGCTTCTCACTTTGAGGATTTTTTTCAGTTGTGCAGAGCTTTGCCTCTGCACAAACAACGGTGTTCAGAGGCAGCAACAACCACCACACAATTGATGGGCTCAAGAATAACAAGCTGATGAGTGGATTTGGCATCCCCACAGCCAGAGCCCAAAGATTTATTGCCCTGGAGTGGTGCACGTCAGTTTTCTTTATCACTGGAGTCCCACAGCAGATTTATACATGGTGACGTTAATTGAAAAGGAATAAAGCCACACATTCTCCTAACAACTGGGGCTCGCTCAGCAGCTCTGACTGGCAGCCCAGCAACCACTGCTCTCATCAGGGTCAGGCATCTGGCACTGAGAATAGCCCTACAGAGAAACAGGGTCACAGCTGGGCTCTTTGTTGAAGGATGCTTTAACCAAATGCCAGCTGTTTCCAAGGAATATATTCATCTTCTACAGCTCTGACCTAGAGTCCATTAAATGCATCTCTTCCCTTGCTTCTCATGACCTAAATGGTTTATGGTGTCTTCTTTATATGTCTAAGAGAAGCTGGGCTTCCCCCTTGCTATTTAGTTCACTCTGCAGAGAAGTAAGAGCGTCCTTCCCCTGCTTTACAGCTGTCCTTGTTTCAATAACCTGGCTCTGGTCCCCTTGCCTGAGCTTTCCCACTGCCATTTCCATTACTACCAAAGACTCACTGCACGTGGTTTCTCCTCTGGGTCACTTGCCAAGCTTGTGGCAGGCACTGACTGCTAGAAAGAAGACCCAAACCCCAAGCAGAATGAAGTCAATAACCAGCAAACTTTGCTCTCTTCTGCATGTTTGACAATAAGTGGGGGTTTGTGCTTGATCATCTCTCCCCAGAGCCAGGGCTTTGGTGGGATCACAGAGACTGCTTGCATCAAACAAAACTCCAGTTCCTGCTCCTCCACACCACTTGAGCAGGGGACACACCAGCCTTGTTTTTCTCCCTTCAGAACTGCAGAGATTCCTCTGGGAGCAGAGTCAAGGCAGCTCCATCACTGCTGAAAACCCCCGTGGAAGCCCAGGCTCAGAATCCTGCTGGATTTGGGTTGGGCTCATGGGCTCTCCTGGAAGGTGCTGCTTTCACGAGCTCATCTGCAAATTCCTGGCTTTGAGGGTGAGCAGCTGCTTCAGAGAGGCTTTTTTAGGGTAATTCTGTCCTGGTGGATACCTGTGAATCCTGCCACTGACTCAGCCTTCCTCGCCCTGTGCCAGGAACCAGCCACCTCCCTGCAGGGAGGAGCAGCAAAGGCCATCCCAGGCTAAGGTAGCTTTAGAAGGAGAGAAACCTTGTTATTTCTTCTGTGGACTTTATTGGCTTTTTGCTGTTTCCATTAACTTTTAAGAGTTTAATAAACATGCCCCATTTTAAAAAATAAAGTGTTTTCCCAGCCTCGGAAATTGGATTTTCCGTGTTGGCGAAACACAACAGCTGTTTTCAACTGCTCACCAGGAGAAATCACTGAAACAACACTTTTGGATATTTTGTGTTATTTCACTGTGAATAACACGTAGATTACTTGGAATATAGTCTCTAAACTGATTGTGTTCATTGTCGTGTAAACCCAGCGAAAGAGCAAAACCAGCCCAGAACATCTTTACCTATGGGATGACCTGACTCAAAGCCTTTTCTGCTCGTTGGCCAAATGTTAAACACAGTGACCCCATTCATTAGTGTACTAAATCTCTTTTGTGATGGTAAAAATCAGACTCAGAAATAGCAGGACTAACACAGTGCCTCGATGAGACTTTACATAAAACCAGCTGCAAGCGTTAATGGTGCCCCTGTCTCAGAAACATGGAAAGGATGGCAAAGGAAAGAATCACACCCAGAAATAATCTGATTTCTCTTGCAGTTTTCCTTCGGAGCTCACAAATGTGACAATTTCTGGAGCACAGTGGTAGCTCAAAGTCACCTTTGCTAAACCAGCCAAGCTTCACTCTGTGCACGTCCCTGCAGCCCCAACGTCTGGCTGAATTAAAATAGGTGTGAACCCTCCCAAAAAGCCCAAAGGTCTTTGCAAGGACTAAAAGCGTTACTTGATTACGAGTAAGGGGTCAGATGAGGAAAAAACCCAGCTAATTTAAGGATTGCAGGACCTAAAAGGCAGCCCAGTTGTCCAGAGGGTTCTAGCAAGTGAGGTCAGGTACAGCACCTGCCTAATTACCCCCTCTGAGCTAAATGTGGACATGAACCTTGGGTCACTACTGAAAGGCAACTCCACTCTCAACAGATGCAGAAATTAAATGGCAAATTACTAAAAACCTGCATTTCTTTCTGAAAATGCAGCACATATTTAAATGCCTTTCCAGTAATCCCAGAAGTATAATTTAGGAATACCTGGATTTTCATCTAGCCTCTGAGGAATTCTGCTTTTTCCAGACTATTCCAAAACAAACCTAATCAGTTTGCAGCTACTGCAAGCCCCAAGAAAAAGAATGTGGAGTCTTTGATAGAAATTGAGCTGCCTTTCCTGATAATTCCCATGTTACTGCACTGGGGTAAACTGTAATGAAATATGGGCAGTGAGATGAAGGCCTTCCCCTCTCCTCAGCTCCTGTTCAAATTATTATTATAAAACCATTTCCAGCAAAGCCATATTTATTTGGCCCAGGCTCTAGGGCAAAAATTCTTTATCTGATGTTTAAATAATGACAGCCAATTTGCAGGATACTGGTAATCTTAGATCAATTGCCCACAAGCTGTTAAAAAAAAAAATAAATAAAACCCCTTCTCTGCACATTCTTCAGCAGAATGTGAGCAGGCTGCAAAGCAGTGGGAAAGCTGCAGAGCAGGGAGAGAATGGAGAATCAGACCAACAGGCTTCGTGACATTGTGCAACCAGCAGCTGCAATCCAGAAGAAAATGCTATTTAAAAGTCCACTTCCAGTGAAAACATCTGTCTTCACACCTGCGAGCTACACACAGTAACTCACTTTCTCCCAGATTTTCTTTGGTTTTTTCTCTTCTGGCTGAACTGTTCAGGTTTTGGGTCAGCAGGAACACGCTCCCCTTCCATGCACTTCTCCCTCAGTAAATCGGGATGAGGCGTGGGAGAAGCGGCTCTGGAGCACGCCCTGCATGGCACAGCCCTGCTCCTGTGGGAGGTGCTGGGACTGCAGGAACCATCCCTGAGGGGACCACAGCAACCATCCCTGCAAGGATCATCCCTGCAGGAACCACCCCTGAGGGGACCATCCCTGAGGGGACCATCCCTGCAGGAACCATCCCTGCATGGCACAGCCCTGCAGGAACCATCCCTGAGGGGACCATCCCTGAGGGGACCACAGCAACCATTCCTGAGACCATCCCTGCAGGAACCATCCCTGCAGGAACCACCCCTGAGGGGACCATCCCTGCAGCAAGCATCCCTGCAGGAACAACAACAACCATCCCTGCAGGGACCACAGCAACCATCCCTGAGGGGACCATTGTAACCATCCCTGCAGGAACCATCCCTGCAGGAACCACCCCTGCAGGAACCATCCCTGCAGGAACCATCCCTAAGGGGACCACAGCAACCATCCCTGCAAGGATCATCCCTGCAGGAACCATCCCTGCAGGAACCATCCCTGAGGGGACCATCCCTGAGGGGACCACAGCAACCATCCCTGAGGGGACCATCCCTGCAGGAACCATCCCTGCAGCAAGCATCCCTGCAGGAACAACAACAACCATCCCTGCAGGGACCACAGCAACCATCCCTGCAGGGACCATCCCTGCAGGGACCACAGCAACCATCCCTGCAGGGACCATCCCTGCAGGGACCACAGCAACCATCCCTGCAGGGACCATCCCTGCAGGGACCACAGCAACCATCCCTGCAGGGACCATCCCTGCAGGGACCACAGCAACCATCCCTGCAGGGACCATCCCTGCAGGGACCACAGCAACCATCCCTGCAGGGACCATCCCTGCAGGGACCACAGCAACCATCCCTGCAGGGACCATCCCTGCAGGGACCACAGCAACCATCCCTGAGGGGACCATTGTAACCATCCCTGCAGGAACCACTGCAACCATCCCTGCAAGGACCACAGAAACCATTCCTGAGGGGACCATCCCTGCGAGGACCACAGAAACCATCCCTGAGGGGACCACAGAAACCATCCCTGCAGGAACTGCAGCAACCATCCCTGAGGGAACCATCCCTGCAGCAACCACAGCAACCATCCCTGCAAGGACCATCCCTGCAGGAATCATCCCTGAGGGGACCATCCCTGCAGGAACCATCCCTGCAGGGACCACTGAAACCACCCCTGAGGGGACCACTGCAACCATCCCTGCAGCAATCATCCCTGCAAGGACCACAGAAATCATTCCTGCAGGAACCATCCCTCCAGGGACCATCCCTGAAGGAACCACAGAAACCATCCCTGCAAGGACCACAGAAAACATCCCTCCAGGGACCACCCCTGCAGGAACCACAGCAGCCATCCCCACATGGAACAGGCCAGGCAGCACCTCAGGGTCTGCAGGGTGAGACCCAACCGACTGCAGAGGGCACAATCCTTGCACAACACAAAGAACCCAAGAGGTCAGAAGACTTCTGAGCTGCTCCGAGTCGCAGCTGCACCCACCCAGTGCAGCCAGGCTCCACTTGCCCCGTGGGGGCTGTGTCCCACAGGCAGGGAGGGTTCCTATGAGCCTCTGGAAGGAATAAAAGTAATCTTCCCCCAGGACTGTAAAACTGCCCAACAGAGTTCCACCACAGGGATAAAATTCTCTGTAAAAATCTATATGGCATTCAAGTTGTCTCTAAAGAGCTCTGCTCTCTTCAAGTTCATTCCAATTAACAAGCTGGGTACTTATGGATTGAAAAAAAGAGCACAGTTATTTGGTTTTGCCTCATAAGCAAGAGTTAGTTACAAAAATACTTGGTATTTTTAGTACAATCTGGGATATTGTAACTGGGCTACATAAAATATCTCATTTTCTAACTTCTGTTTCTCAGCACCAGGATTAACTCTGTCCCTCACTCTTGCTCTGTCTCTGCAGCCTGTGGGTTGAAACAACTGGACTCTTTGGTTCCTTCTTTCTGATCACACCCAATTACCTTAAGGTTCTGAATTTCAAACTATTCCAGTAAGAAACACATCACTCTGCATTCTCAGTAGGTGAGGATAAAGCAGGAGTGCTGCTGCCATCCACCACCACAGCTGGCTAACAGCTGCCTTCTGCCATAAAGCCACATTTAAAGGACTTGAGCAGCCCTCAGCTGCAAGAAGGAAAATTCAAAACAACCCTGCTGATTTCAGTGACACTTCAGTGAGGGGCTGTGAGCAGGATGTGAGTGTGGAGCTGTGTCCCACCATCAGCACACACCACACCAGGCAGGGTGGGCCCTGCAAAGGCTTTTCCTCTTCTTGCTGCACATCCCAGGCAAAGCTGGACCTTTTTTCTGGGGAATATAGGAGCCCTGAGCACAGAGCTGTAGGATTCCCTCCAGCAATAATTCAGCCTCACTGGAGACAACCAACTTAATGCAATCTTAATGTGATAAACTGCTAACTTGATTGGATTCAATGAGATGTAAATGATTAGATTCAATAAGTACACAGAGACCATTTCACCTTACATTCTGCTCAGGAGGGCTCTGCCTTCAGTCTCTTCATCATTCCCCTTAATTATATGCAATGCATCATAGAGATGGGAACAGTTTGGGACTTGGGCTGTCCTCTGACTCCTCACGAGCACCCTCAGTGTTCCTTTCTGTGCTAATGTGGCTTTTATTGATAACTTTTTTTCACAACAGCTGCCATCACTTAACAGACACAAGCTGATCTTCAGCATGGTCAAATTTGAACTAAAAAACTCTGTTCACCCAAATTGCCACAAAATTCCCACAAAATTCCCACAAAATTCCCACATGTTTAAGGCAGAGAATGTCTTCCCATGTGGATTCATTTCTAGTAACCAAAAAGTTTGTGGCAACAAGCAGAATTTTATAGCTTCTCATTCACCGAAAGATTCTTTAAAATCTGTTCTGCTGAGCAAAGAAATCTGTGCTACCATTCCAAAAAAGGGGAAAAAATGATGGGACACTATTTAAATATATACAAAGAGATTCACAAAAATATGAGTCCAAAGCAGTGTCTCTGGGTTGTAAAACTCAAATGGGATTTACATTCCCCTGTGGTTCATAAACATTTTGAAAAAACTTCTTCTTACCAACCTTTTTCAGATTCTGACTCAGACAAGTGATGTTGCTTAATTGTGTTTAGCTGGCATATTTCTAATCAAAGAAAAGTGTTGGTTTACACTTTGTACTGCTCACCTTTAACCTCCCTGTCTGCCATTTGAAGGTTTGTTACCACCCAGCCTCCTCACACAGCATTTTCAGATGTTTCCAATTTACCAAGCTGTAATTTCTAACTACCACCCTTGCTGACAATTAACCTTTGCTGTGAAAAAAGCACACTTTCCACTTTACAGATGTTGCTTCTTCATTGAACAAGGTCCACAGACGTTTCTTCTTCAATATATATAGTCCTTTGTGTTAAAAGCCTTTGAGAAAATAACACATAATCTTCTGATCCTATTAAGAGCATCACAGTGTATGATTTAGCAGAGATCATAGGTATTCCTTCACTTCAGGCATCTCTGAAAGGAATTCTTTCAGTTAAAAAAACCTCCTACTTGAATTTGTTCAAGTTTTACACTGAATAAGGCTCTGTCAAAACAAAGATCCTGATCGATGTTTTCAAAGGATTTGTTTAAGAGTTCAAAACCAAATCAAAACAGTTCATTTCAGACCCCACACTTCATGGTGACTTTTTCATTTTGCCTTAGAGGAGTGTTTCAGAGCTCCCAAGCCATGTTAAGGCTGTTGCCCTACAGTTCCCCAAATGCAGACACTCAGCATGACACTCCTCATGCCATCTGTGATATCATTATGTGGTTCCTTGACAAATGATAACCAAGCAATTGCCTGTGCAGAACAGATCCCTTGGGAGAACATCTAGGGAACAGAGCAAGGGATTTCCAGCTCTCCTGTAACTCAGTAGCCCTCAGAGGAGAGGCACAAAGCCTTAGCAACTCCTCCTAGAAGCCTGCAGCAGCCAGCCCCCTTACACCAACACTTTGCTTCTCATTTTCCTAGGCTGGTTTTCTGCTGGCTTGGCCTGGATTGGAGCTGCTCAGGGGCTGCTGTCACTAAAATCAGATTTTCAGAGTCCCAGCTGCCATGGACTCGCCCTGCAAACGTTTTACAGCCTGATGAGAAGGTGGATTTGTCTCTTCCATCTGCTGAGAATGCAGTTTGGCTGTGAGAGGTGGCTGCTGGTTTGCTCAGCTGGCCCTACATGACCAGGGTTTCACACATGGCCCCTTCTCCTGGGACTTTCAAATGGATGCCTAAGGCACTGATGCCTCCCACTCTGAAGTTATCACCTCTGTTTCTCCTCTTTCAACTTAACACAGAGGTTTTTGGCATTTTAATGGGCAGTTGCTAAGCAGAGGCATGGCTAAGAAGTCAGCAATATCAGCAGTACCTTTAAAATGACACTTGTGGCCATGTAAGAGCTGCTCACGCTCTCTTTTTGCTCAGATTAGAACTGAGTTTCAAGCTCCCTGCAACTCTCAAAAATGCTGTCTGGCTTTGTGGGCATTCTTCATCTCATTTGTTGTCCTACACTCGCCGACAGGTCAGTTATTTCTAGTTTATTGCTGGTGAATAATGAGCAACTGCATTCCCAGCTGGAAAATCCCTTTGGGATGCAAAGCCACAAATGCTGCAGCATGGACAGACAGATAATTAAAGGCCAGTTCAATGCAAAATCCACTGAAATCAAGACACGAGAAAGGAGGAGGTATAATGAGTAATTGCTGCCCAAAAATACAGGTGCAACTTCTGCAGGGAACTTGTTGAAGTATCTCTAAACTATTTGTGGTGTTGGATTTGGGAAAAGAAGGCAGAAAAACAATGAAGAGGTTGGGAAATCCATCCAGATCTCCACCAGGACCTCTACAGCCATCATCTCACCTTGATGCTGAAGGGGAATGGGAACCTCTTGAGGACAACCTGAGCTGAGGGAGAATTATTCTGGGGTGTGAGGTAGCTTAGAGAGAGGTCAAACCTGAACACGCTCTTAGCTGGCAGTGCTTTTACAGGCTCTGCCTCCAGAAAATCAACTTCTCATCCAGAACTGTGTTTCCTTCCCAAAGCCCATGCTGCAAGTGCTGCTCTGAAAGGTCAGACAGAAGCATCAGAGCATCGTTCCCACACAAGCTGTTAAGACTCAGCCTTAGAAACCCAAAGGGAGGCACAAAGCTCATGCTGCTAGATTAATACAAATAGGGACTTTTATTTCCCATTGACTTATGTGTACTCAGCCCTATTATCACCAGGTACTAATGTGTAGCCCAAAGGACAAGATTGGAGCCCAGCTTTAATTAGTTTACTGTAATGAGGTAAACCACATTTCACCTTTCCAAGGAAGTAATTACTTGCACTCTTGTTGCTTTTCAGTACTTGCACCACCTTCTTCATCTGCTGTGGGGTGAAGCTGCTGCCTGGTTTATCAGAAATCCAGCAGGACCAGTACAGACATACACAGAAATGACAAGGGAAAGCTCCTGAAAACCACACAATGGACCAGAGGTAAACAAAGGGACAAAGCCAGCGATGAGACAAAGCACTTTTAAGACAGGTCACCTCATCAGTGCCCAGCTCTGGCAGGGAAGAGGCCAATCTGCTGCCCCTGTGGTCCTCCAGCATCCCTGAGGCACTTTGTGTGCCGAGTTTGACGTGGGCATTGCCAGGGCACCGAGAGAGCCGGGGCACAGGGAGCTCTGCACCCCGCAGAGGGGCTGGGGGATGTCCCCAGCTCTGCCACAGCCACAGCACGAGGCTGCAGTGCTCCAGGGATGGCTCAGGAGCTGCTCAACACCACAGCTCTGCTGCTGTCAGCCAGCCTGGGAGGAGGAAGGAAATGGCTCTGCAGTGGAGCTCATGGAAACGAAACGAAAATGAGGACTTTGAAGTTGTTTTGGCTTCACGGGGGAATGGAACAGGGCAGTTGCCCACACCTGGGGATTATGCAGCAAGGTGTTTTCATGCTAGGATCCAGAGTACAGGAGTAATTTCCATTTTCTGATTGCAGGAGCATGAAGGATCCCCAAGCTGGGGCTTCTCCCCACCACTTTCCCTGAACTCAGAGCACTTACAAGTGTAAAAATAAGAAATCCAGATCTTGAAAAAATATTTGGGTATCAATAAAGTACATTCAGGATAGTTAGGGATGACATCTGCTAAAGGGGAAGCTTTCAGCTTTTACAAAAGAATAGGACAAATAAAATATTTATTTTTTAAAAGGGGAAATTTTTCTTTAGAAGTGGTTTAGATCCTGCTTTCACACAATGCTACCTCTGCAGGGGCTAAGCAGCTCCCGCCCTCAGGGGAGAAAACGGGCCATGGCTGCTCTATTAATAAGGATTTTTGTCTCCGTATGAAATAATCACCTGTTTTTCAAAAAGTATTCAGTATTTCAGCAATTCTGAAAATCCCAGTTGTTAGTCTTATCTATGGATATCGAAATATCTTTTAAAATTTTGTTCTAAATAAAATTGGGTAAGACCCCCCTCTGGCTCAGTAAACTCTAAACCCTTCCTGGAGATTTGCTTTTTTATTTTCAGAAAATGTATTGCTGCTGCAAAAATTTAACTCAGGTTTTTAAACCACCTCATCTATAAAAAAGGATAATATTAAGCAAGAGAGGCATGAAATAAGGATGATCAAACACTTCCATGCCTTATCATCAATAAGACTGTAAATCTGGCCACACCAGTTCACTTCAGGGCATCTGCTCCCATTTAATTGAATGATTGTTTTAATTTTTCATTGTTTAAAACCACTCAACCACTTATCAAAAGCCAGTTCTGCTCCTAGAGTTGGGCATAAAAACTTGCTCAGCTCTACTAAAAGGTCCCCATTTTTTTCCAGGG
Organism: Falcunculus frontatus; assembly: GCA_013398115.1. Classification (NCBI taxonomy): domain Eukaryota; kingdom Metazoa; phylum Chordata; class Aves; order Passeriformes; genus Falcunculus; species Falcunculus frontatus. Next base: position 41,122 of record VZRV01004669.1, read on the forward strand.
GATCCTGGACCCAGTGGGAGCTGCATGAGTGCAGAGCGTGGGGTTTCTCGGGCAGAATTCCATCTGTGGGATCAGATCCTCAGACATCTCCTTGGGACTGTCACTTGCTTTTATCAGAGGAAAGCTGGGTGCTTTTTCCCCCCCAAAACTGTCAAGAGGCTGTTTCCTCTCCAGCTTTTTGTTCGTTTAAGGAATCTCAGAGGCTGAACTTCACTTGAAATAATGCAGATAAAGGATTGGTGACCTTCTCCAAAGAGCTTTAGTGTATGGATCATTTTCTGTGGGGCCAGATGTTTCCAGAAAATCTGGAGCAGCTGTTAAAGCAACGTGGACCAGGCATCAGACACGTAGCACTTATCTCCTTGATACAAATGATGCCACCACCACTTGACACCTCTGATGTCTGAAGTCTTCAGCTCATGGTGGACAGTGGACAAAAAGCAAATCGACCACCCCTACCTTAAACAGCTTCCAGTCTATAAAATTGTGGCAAAAAGAAGAAATCCTTGTCACAGAGGTGCTGGCAGAGTGGCACAGTGATGTGGTCTCCTCCTTGCCATGCTCAGAGAGCTCTGGTTGTTCTGCAGGGAGGGAGGCACAGTCCTGCTCCCCTCCATGCTCTGTATCACCCTGGCAAAGCTGGCAGGGCTCAGAGCCCAGGGAAAGCCCACAAGAGGCAGCAAGAGGCAGCAGTCAGAAAAAGAGCCAGGCTCCAGGTCAGTGTCCTCGGGCTTCACAAAGTGATCCAACAGAACCTCAAAACTTCTTTTGAACCAAGGCTTAGGTTGTATTTTAAAGTCCTGCTGATTCCACCCAAGCAGGTGAGACAGTCAGGTGAGCTCAGTTTGTGGCAAGACAAGAAAGGCAAAGGAAAGGAAGTCCATAATTCTTGCACACACGCCAAAAAAAGCTTCTGCTGTCTTTAGGAAAGAGGCCACGTTCTGAGGAGTGCTGGGTTTTTCTCCATTGGTACTGAGGGCACAAACCAGAGCAGCACGTTTAAAATCCAGTCCCAATTTATTTATCCATGGCAGCTTTCCCTGCAGCACTCATCCCCAACAAACCTGATCTCCAGAATAAGCCTTGTACGTATAATGGGTGTGTAATTTGTTAAATCAAAATGTCTGCACCTTCCAAATTTTTTAAATCATCCCCTATTGTTTTGTTTACTTCCTTTGTTTAATTTACTTTTTAAATAACAACTCAATTTCGGAATGTAAACACTGTGTCAAAGCAAAAGCTAGAATGCTTGAGAAAAATGATTCAGCTTCTCCAAAGCAAATATCTCCAGTTTTCCTCCCAAAGTATTTGCTGAATATCATCTGGATTCACAGAAAGCTTTAGATCTGCTGAAAATGCTGTTGTTAGGTTTGGGACCTTTTCTAAAAAATAAAACTTTGCATTCACTGAAAACAACTTCCCTTTATGAGATTGGCTCTATTGAGAGATGGCTTCCAAAATCATGAGATGTTGAACAACAAAAGTGAGACTCTTTAGTCCTCTGGCCTTTAAGCCTTGCCTAAGTCCCTCAGCTCATCTGTGCAAGCTGATCTTTGCTGCTCTGCAGTACAGAAACTTATTTTTTCTTTTAAATGAAACTGAGAATCTTATGTAATTGAATGACTCCAGCATCAAATATTGTGATACAATCTCAATTTGGGAGACTCGCAATTGCAGATGTCTTAGGGCTAAAACCTATCATTTCCCTGAGTCTGGACTGATTGTGTAGAATTATTGTGGGCTTTCCTCAGCACAGCAGATGGTGGAGGCTCAAGGGAATCAGTTCCAGGTCCCTGATTCTCCTTCCCATCCGTGCCCTGTTTTACACCAAATAATCCCCTGTTTTGCCACAGGCAAGGAAAATGCCACGTTCTCATGGATGATGCTCACCTCCTACTCAGCAAAGACATAAGCAGAAGTGCAAGGGCCACGTTCTCCTGCTCACCCCAGCCTCCCTTGCATTGCAGAAGCTTGTGGGACTCAACCTGCAAGCAAAATCAGATGCTTGCCCTTGCCCATCTCTGTGTGGCACAGCCACACTGGAATCACAGGCTGCAGCCCACCTGAGATGACAGCAGGGGCTGGGAGACCACCAAATTACACGAGATGGATGGCAAAACTGAGGAGAGTTCCAAATTCACAGGATTATGAAACCCTTGGGGCCCAGTGCAAGGCTAATTGTCTACTTTAGGTCTTTGAGTGCAATTACCAGCACTAATGGTTACAGGGACAGATTCCAAGCAAGCACTATTTAAAACTCACAACTGGAGGGTTTGGGATAATGCTAAAGCCAAGCAGATAATCTTTATAACAGAAGAAAACAGAACTGTGATTACAACAGTGCCATGCTCACCTGATATCATAAATTATGTGGAAGTTATACCAGGACACACAATACTAAGAAGGAACAATCTGGTTTTGTTTTTTTTTTTGCAAATGCTGTCAGTGGTTGATATCCAGACATTGGTCATTAGATCTAGTTTTATTACAGCCATAAAAGAAGTGAGTCAACAGCTTAGTCACATCAGGCAGGATATGCTTCAAGCACAGCCTGAATGAAAGAATGAAGTTAAACACTGAGAAATACAACGTAATTAGACAAAGAACCCTAACAGTTCCTTCCCTAAACCAGCACGAGGTAATGTACAGAATGGTCTTCAAGCCAGACTGCACCCTGGGAGGCAGCAGGGTGTGGATTTAAAGGAAATAAGCTGGCCTTATCAGCATGGATATCAGGACAGCAGTTTATTAGCTATCACTACAGGTCTTCTGGCTTTCAAGAGTATCAGGTATCTTCATCTTGTAAAAGAAATGCAAAGGAAGACATGAAATCTGGTTCTTGTCCTACATCTGCTGCCTGTTGACTCCATTTGTGCAGATTGTCTAATTACTAAAGGCAGGTTCTGCCAGTGTGAAGGCTGTGGAATAAATAAGAGAAACAGCTCAGCAGGCTCTGGTAACTTCAACATGCCACGTGAGTCTGGAGTGACCTTTCAAGAGTGATCCAGAAGAGTCTGATGGATACCTCAGACCATTATTTATTTATCTTAAACTGAACTGGCAGCTAAGCACTGTGCCCACAGGAAGAGGAGAGATACAGGGAGCGGGATGGGAAGAGAGGAAGGCAGGAAACTTCTGCAGATAAGTCCAAATTATCGTGTCACTGCAGGACTAGAAATAAATCTTTCACGGACAGAATGGCAGATTTATACCACTCCAGGCTTGACTCCAGGAGGCTGGAAAGTTGGAGTGAGTTTTTCAGAATGTCATTTTATTTCAGTGTGGGTACAAGACAAAAACTCAACACTGAAGAAGTTTAATGGCACTGTCTTCTCAAGGGAAATATGAAATATACGTGGACATGGTCACATATGCCTCCTGTCTGATGGCAAGGACTAGCACTTTCTATTGAAATAGAAAACGTGAATGGGATTGGAGTTTTGTGAGTAATACACTGAAGTGCTCCTCTCATGGTCAGTGGGATGGGAGCAGGGGACTGGGGATCCACTCCTGAACCCCTGGAGGCCATCAGAAAGCCAATGTTTCTGTAGGCAGATAACAAGGTCTTTGCACAGCTGGTTTAAAACATGTACAAAAAAAGGACATTAACTTCTCCTCTGGGATCCACAGATGCAATGGATCTGTGAGGAAGGATCAATATGGGTAAAAGTGAATATGCCACCAGAGGACAGTGAATGAAATGCGTTGGGATTTGTTTGTAAGAGACAAGGTATGTGGATAAAACCACCAAACCAGCAGAATTCCACACACTTGTGCTTACAGACACCTCCTGGCCTGATTTGCTGATGGTTTGGTGATTCACTGTCAGTTTGATGCTGGTGAGAACCAGAGGAGCTGCGTGGATACAAAATCTCTTCAGGGAGGTGCCCAGTCAGTGCTGCCAAGTTGGGAACTGCACACGGCTGAGGCAGGGAAACAGCGACCTACAGCAGGAATCCTCCTCTACACACAAAGCCAAAAGCTTCCAGCAGAGGGAAAACCTCCCCAGACTCCCACCACACATTATCTGCACTCCTGCAGGACTCCCCACCATCCTCCCCAGGGCTGCTCTGCCCACGGGTTCTGTTGGTGCCACTGGGACACACCACAGCCACTGCTCCACCTCCACCTCGCTGCCAAAGCATCCTCCACCCGAGGGAAAATCCTTCCTGAGGACTGGGAGGAGGTGGGGGCTGCTGCTGCAGTTCTGCTGCTTTGTTCTGCTTTGTCCTCAGTGTGCAATTACCCGAAACACAGAGTCATATGACACAATTTACAATCCCCACAGCTTTTTGGCAAACCACTGTATTGGCTTACAGATAGAATTGGTAGTAGGATGCAGCAGACAGAGACAGCACTCTAATTACAGATTTACATTAAGAGGAAGGTTTAAAAGCTAATAGGACATTATTAGAATAATGATCCCTAGATGTTCTCCCAGCTGAACATCTGCCATTACTAATTAAAAACAAGTTAAAGCCAACCTGTTCAAAGAGAAATCAATATTTACAGAAACGAGATACCACCCTAATGTCAGACATGGTGCTGACCTACAAGTCCCTTCCCACATGCCATACCAAACCAAGGATCTCAAAAAGCACGTTGGTTAGAAATCAGTGCCTGTGCAAAAACCACCTCAGAAATTTGACTCATGTACAGCCTCTTTGTCTCCTTCATTAGTCAGCTGCCCAACAGTTTTAAATGATTGCCTCATAAAATGATAGGTTACCCACTTTCTCAGACTGGGGTGTCATTTTTTCCAAAAGCAGGTTAGAAATTGCATTTCGAGTGGCAGATGAAAACAATCTCCTCGCAGCCTCTGTCTCCTCGGTTTGCATCCCTGATTGCTATTGAACAGAGGGTCATTCTGTGGACAGGATCTGCATCAATCTCACTACATGGGAATGTAAGAGTCAGTCCTGGAAGTGGAGGCTTACAGTTACAGACAGAAAACAATTAGGCAAAAAAATTACAATAGCAAATAGCCTTGAAATCCATTAGCTACTTCAAACTGCAAACCAAGTGTTTATTGAATCGGGCATTGTGCAACCATCACAAAACAGCACAAATCCCTGAAAATGGGGAAACACTCAGCTGTCTGATCCAAGATGGATTTTAAGATCTACCACCAATATCGTGCGAGAGAAGTTCAAAATATGTGGGCTCGTACAAAGACTAAAAGGAAAGCATCCAATCCACAGCTCCTTGCTAGCAGAGAACCCCATCAACATCTGCCTGTGCAGGAAATTAACAAAATTAACAGAGGGTCACTTGCATCAGCTGGCCCAGGACCCTGGCTGGTACAAAGGAAAAGCAAAGGAAAGGGTTGAAATCCTCCCAATGATTTGCCTTTTCCTTCTCACATAAACCCAAATCTATTGAAAAATATTAAAGCCAAGTCTGACTCTGGAATTTAATTTTGCCATTGATCTGACAAAGCCCTTGCATATCAACCACGAGGAGCAGGCACAATGATGAACCTGAGGCCTCAGAGTGGAGCTGCTGGCCACTGACAGCTTCCACAGGCAAAGATCAGAGGCCCCTTTGGAAAACACAGTTCTGTTTGTGTCTGGAAGAAAAGCTCTGTGGTCACTAAGTGCTCTAGTGTTCCCAGGCCAACAGCAGTGGAGGAGAAGAGTCAATGGCAGAGGAGTCTCTGCTTTTATAGCAGTGCCCGAGTTGGACTTCAGGGGCCAATAGCAAGCACTGCATGACCCTGCATTTCTGATTCCATAGGCTGTGTTATTGGAGACTTCTGTGTTTGCAGTGTGGGAGCAATAAAGAGCAAAGGCAACAAATAAAGAGCCTCCGGGTGCCGACATAAAATTAAATCCTGACTTCTCTTTCAAGTTCAAGGTAGGAAAATCACAGCTGTATGTCTTTGTCAAAAGTGTGCCCAAGCACTAATATCATCAAGGACAGAAACTTTTACCATGTAATCTCACCACACACTGTATATCATCCAGAGCCTTTGTGGACTTGGATGTAAAATAAACTACTCACCCTCTTTAAAACATGCCAGCAAGCAGGATTTGGCCCCATTTAAGTAACTTTAGATTACCGATGCCTGATCCACAGGGAAACCAAAACTCCCTTCAGGGCAATATCTGATTAGAGGAGAAACAGTTGTCGGCCTCTAGGAAACTGCAAATAATTTTTTGTTCAAACCCACAGGGATTTTTGCAAGGCCTGCTGAGCCAATTTAAACAGGGAAAAATATCTGAGAACCCTGCAATGATACTCTCTGCAGTTTTCTAAAACCCAAATCCTGCTCATCCCACTCAGTGAGGCAACCTCACTGAAGTTCATGAAAGCAGTCCCCACCTAGAAGCCAGGCTCACTGCAGGTCTGCTGCTGCACAGAGAATTGCTCCATGGTCTCAGCTGACTTGAGCCACATCAGGTTGTTTGCAGTTACATCCCTCTCCCTGCTCATACTGACAAGTTCCATTTTTTCAGTTTGTTTTCCTCCCTTTTTTTTTTTTTCCTTCCTTTCTTCAATGATGTGTTCCAAAATTTTTTTCCTCCCGCCGTAGACAGAGGCAGGTGAACTGCAGAATAAACATAAAGATACCAGAGCGCTGCACCTGCCTGTAAAATGACATGAATTTAATCAAAACCATTTCTAGTCCCAAGGCTCAGTCTCACACAACTGGTCTTGTTGCTCTTCCCCTGCTGCTGGTGCCTCTGGTGTAGGTTTGGACACTGTTTGACATCAGCAGCAAGCACCAAGCAGAGCTGTAGGGGGATTGTATTATTTGATTTCTGATTATGTAGAGCTTCCTTCCTTTCGTGCTCTCATTGACCTCATGGATTACAGTAAAGCTGTGGCTAACCCAAGATGGATTCTGCTTATGCCTCACTTATGCCAAAGTAAATCAAGAGGAATCGTGGCACGGTCAGTGGAACTACATGAGAGTAAGACTGGATACAAAGCTCATTAACATTTTTAATGGCACTGTTTTTTGATGAAGCAGTTATTCTTTTTACCCTGAACAATAATAGCAATAAACAAGTCAAGCCTGAAGGAGGAGAATATGTGTTCACTGACAGACAAATTACTTTTGCTGAAAATTCAAAATAAGATTTTTTTTAATATCAAGGAAATAAAACCAAATTAATAGTGGCTTTTATAACCACTTAAAGCATCCACCTGCAGGGAGGTATTTTTGCTGTATCTGCTAAGTGTGGTACCTAAAAATACCCACAATACCTAGAAAGTGAGAAAAAAAAAATCAGTCTTTTCTTCTGATCATTTTATAATGGTTACATCTAATTCAAAGCATATCAGACAAGAAAAGAGGAGTTCAAGGAAGCCAGAACCTTTAATCTACTTAATTAACAGGGGGGGATAGCACGTGAAAGCTTTATATAAAATGAGAAAGTAATCTTATTCTGCTCAGGCTGGCTGCTCATTTGGTGGACGGGCAGAAGTTAACAAGGGGCCTTACAAATCTCTTTAATTGGCCACAAAATCAGAGTTCTGCATCAGCCTCTTCTCCATGGAGCCTCACTCCTTTACACCTCCTGTTCCTCCCCACAGCAAATGAAGGTGATGCTGTGGAACCTTCCCTCCTTTGCACGGGGTTTGGCCGTGCTCAGCTCGGGGGGCTGCAGGGGGGTGCTGTGTGTGCCCGTGACAGGCACAGCTGTGCCACAGCCACCCCTCCCGACAGGACACCCTCTGTCAGTGCCCTGTCACCACCAGTGACAGCTGCTGGCACTGGAGCCATCCCAGCCCCATGAACAGGAGCATTGATGGGGGCTGGTGCCCGCTGCGGTCCAGCAGCACAAAGGCACCAACCAGCAAATCCGAGCAAGGATTGTGTATTTTCTTAAAGAAAAGCTCCAAATCCAAATCATGTAGCTCATCCTGAGACGTGCAGGGAGGAATAAACATGGCTATTTGCATAGGAAAGCTTAAACTGCAGAACAAAGTACTTAACTTGGTGGCTTGATCTGAAATGAGGTTTAATGAGGTTTACCGTGGCAAAAAGTAATGCACTGTAATGTTGTAATAATACCTTCTTTTTTTTCAATAATTAGTAAAAATGATTTTAAAATAAGAGATAATCTACACTGTTTTCACCCTTGTCTTGGTATTCAGAGGGTGGAGTTGATTTCTGCTCAGTAACGGGGTAAGGAAGTGTCACCTCCATTTGTCAGCATCCCACTGTGAGGTCTGTGCATTCCACACCTCTTCTACAGTAAAAACACTTGGAATTTCCAGCCCGAGCAAACTTGAACATTTGAGCACTTTCTTATCCAACTTTTTACAGTCACAGTAGAGGAAATGCAGAGAGTCTGTGACATGAATCCCATGTGCTTTCTTTTCACCTTGGGGAGAGTGTAAATGAGCCTCCATCTTCAGAAGTATTTGTCAAGTAGTTACATTTTAATCCTAATTTATTTATGTCTAAATCCAGCAAAGGATTTCAGCATATGCTTATGCTAAATATGTGAATTAGCCCGTGAATTCCATAGTTAAGCATCATACAAGCTCCTGATGGATCCTTTTTACTTTCTTATCTCCCAGAAAGAGTTTGATTTCTATTGTGTGTAACAGATTCATTTTATCTGAAACACCACCTATATGCTGACTATTGCAAAAATAGCATTAATTTGTCATAACCACTGCAAACTGGACAGGTCAAACGAGTTTATCTCAGTGCACATTTCTAGCAGATGTTTTCAATGTAACCTCAAAAGAGTACGATGGAAAATCAGGTGTGTCATCTACCAATTAAACACAAACAAAACACAGTTTGTTTTGTAACTCTTCTTTAAAACAACAGATGTTAGGTTAAATCTCATGTTCAGGCATTTATCACATCTGTTTTCTGCTCCCTTGGAAAATGTACTCACAATAGAGCTCAAATTAATTACAATGAGATTTGTCAGTTGAAACCTAGAAGGGAGTTCAGGGAATAAACATTTAATTCTAGAAGGAAATAATTGCTGTTTAAAAGCTTTAAAGTTGTTTTCACTTGGTTCACACAGGCAAAGCTCCATTACAGACAGAGTTTGAGACCTGCTTTAACCTTCATGGGGTCTCCAAGGAGATATGAGGCCAAAGGAAGAAGAGATGAAGAGGAGTCTGCAGGGCTGTGGCACCTGAAGGTGCAGGCTGTGGACGTGCAGCACAAGCTGGAGAAGCCACAAGGCACCCACAGCCTTCCCTGGCAACAAGAAAAACTTGTGACCTTAAAAATGAATAAATCTTCACTCTTCTCTCGTAAAACTGGAGGCTGCCAATGCATAGGCACTGAGGAAGCTCCAGTAAAGAACTTTCATAATCACCTTTTTTTCTTTAATGGCTTTTACGAGAACATAGAAAGGTCTCCCTCACCTTCCAAGTCTGGAGAGACCTGCAGAATGCTATTGACAAAGACAGTTCTTTAACTCAGAAGGAGTAGAATTTGACTCATTTATCCTGGAGCTTAACAGTAAGGAAAGGTAAAAATATTGCTTCGAAGAAAAGGGTTTGATTGCAGCAAAATTATATACAAGCATCTAATAAGGTGTAATCTAAGACTTGTCATTCCTATAGGTATCATTTTCTCTGCAGCAGCTCTGAGTTTAATTCCTGCAGCACTAGCACACAGGTGAGAGAGCCGTGATCAGGCCCTAAACCCGTTCTCTTGCCAACATCCCCGGCCTCCTCTAACTGTTAACACACATCTTTTTGGCCAAAAGACACCTCCTTCCTTGAGAGACTTCTCTACCCTCACCCAGCCTCTCCCAATCCCTTTACACACTCCATGGATCACCCTTCCAGCTTCACCTTCACTGTCTTCCAGGTGTGTTACCCACACCAGTGTGTTACCACAACACAACATTTGGTTCTTCCCAACTCCCTCTGATGCCTCCTGCAGCCACCTAGAAACAGAGACTAGACAAGAGCAAGGGAATAAAGACAGGTATTTATTTGAAGGGCCTTCAAGGTACACCCTGGGGGAGCCAAAGGCTGCTTCCAAAAATTGGACCCCAAGATGGACCCCAGGTCACGAGTTCTTCACACTTTTATAGGTTTGGATCATTTGCATATCAGGGTTAATTCTCCAATTAAAGCCCCAGTTTAATGATGTAATTCCCCTCAGCTTGCCCCCCTCAGAATCTTTGGTTTACACATTTTGGGCCTAAAAACAGCCTGGCTGTCCTTGAAGGCAAAGCCTGGAGAGGCTTTGTTATGTCTACCCAGTACGAGAGAGCAGGAATTACAGGCTACAAGGAACTTCAGAGTTACACTCTAAGCAGTACAGAGTTTGAAAATAGAAAAGTTAAAACCTAAGGCATCACCTCAGTGCAGGAGGAAAGCTCTTGTCTCACCAGTGCTTTGTTCCACAGCCCGAGTGCATGGGGGAGTGTGGGACTAACTTGTCACTCCATCTTCCTGCCCCCAGGGTCACTGTCTAGCAGTTTCTAGTAAGGCTCATTTCCTCCGAAAATAAAAAAAAGAAAGCTAACCAAGTTCAAGTGCCTCTGGAATTTTAAAGTGAAGTACATCCACCTGTTATTGTTATGTAGCATACCATGAAAACAATAAACTGCTCTTAGGAAAAGAATAAACATCATTCACTGTCTAAGCATGTGGATGTTTATGAGATGAGCTTCAGGAACCATCCTCCTCAAGGCTCCAGAGGCATCTGCTTGTTAATTCAACAGCAGAGCAGTGCTCTCCTCACTGCGGCCCTGATGTTACACATAAATGTCATCTCCTCAGAAAATAGAGGGAAGTTTAAAAATAAATAGCTATAAGTAGAAGCAAGCATTGTGGTTAGTTTTGAATTGGCTTTATTGACATTTCTGTCTGGGGTTCTGTTACTGCACAATTCAGAGAGCAGAATAACCAAATTCTTTTCATTTAGGCTAAGACTGGTTTGAAGTTGTTTGAAGGACAAAAGCACCTCCAAACACCATTTACACACAGAACACAAGAGCAATCTTCACCTTTACTCTGGGCCCTTAACTCTGATATATTACAAAGTATTTCACTAATTTCACTTCAGTGAAGCAAAAGCAAATCAGATGTGGAAATTCATTTCATCCTGCCTTAGAAGCTCTTGGTGCAGTGAGGCAGAAAAGTTCCTCAGGAAGCTTCAATGAGGCTAACTGAGGTACGAGGAGCAGATTTACTTTCTGGGGCCTCTCCATTTGAGAGAGGGAACTGTTAATGAATGTGAACAAATCTCCCAGTTTTCCTCCTCTTATAATAAGAACACATCACATGTGGCAGAGCCTCCTGCAAGGCTCTGCTGAGAGTTCCAGGTGGGAAGAAAAGAAATGATTCTTACTACGAACAGCTCTCCTCAGCACATGAGCAGCTACCTGAACTGTGCCCTGGAGACAACTCTAGCTCTGAGAAACACTTCTGTTATAGAAATAGCCCTCTCCAGGGAAGCCCTATTGCTCGGGATGTTCAAAACTGGGCCAGACCTAAAAGTGGCAGCAGCGCAACAGAAAATAGATGGCAGAGGTTCTTCCTTAGCCTCCAGCTTCTTGTGAGATTTCACTGCTGTTCACTGGAAAGCTGAGAGACTCATGGTGCTGCAAACTGGATGTGGCTCTTTTTAACCATCACTTGCTCCATTGCCATCCCCTTCTTTTGGGTTTTGTTTTGCTGATGAGCTTCACTCAGCTTCAAAACAGTGAGTCACGCTTCCAGCCCTGCTGAGGTACTTACTCCCCCCAAGAAAAGGCTCCAGGAAAAATCACTTCTCTTTCGGGACACAATAAAAGATCCCTTTCCTCCTCAGGTCTGTTGCAGAAACATGAAAAGAACTTGAAACAAAAACCCTCAAAAAACCCTGTAAGTTAAATATCTAGAGAAAAAAACCAGACAAAGCTGAATTCACAGGACTTTGTACTAAATAATCACCCCCACATAAACTGCTTTATACACTTCTGCTAGTTATTTGAATGAATGGTTTTTTGAATGAATATTAGAAAAAAGTTCTTTTCGAAAGGAAGACCTCCACGTAAAGGCTGTACCAGCAGACTCTAACTTACATTTATGAAGACATCCACTGAAAAAGCAGAGAAAAAACATGTTTTTTCCAGCATGTTTAACCTGGGAAAGTGGACAGCAGTTTCAGTACAGTTCAAAAAGATCTCTTCTATTAAGCGTTTAAGCACGTGAATAATCTTGCAGACTCTCCCAGCAAAGGAACTTACTCAAGTCCTTGCAAGACCAGAGCCTTACTTGCTCCTGGTTTTGTTACCAAACAGAAGTTAAACTACTTTTCAAACAAGACCCTGGAAACCCAAAGGTGCAGAAGTCCTTCCTGAGTCACCTGATGGTCCACCATTATCCACCCTAAGAAGTCAGATGTTTCCAGAGAATCAGGATCCCATCTTTATTTAGTTCTGTAAGCCACCCTCTGTATCTTGTGTGTATCCCATCAGACACATCTCTTTTACCAACCTCACAAGCATTGCACACGTCCATCCCTCTCGGCTTGCTGTGGAAACCTCAGAAACCCAAGGGGTTCTTCCAACACACAGTGCTGGTCTGTGGGGCTCAACCCTACACCCTTTGGGCTAAAAACCATCTTGTTTTCTGCTGCGTAGGCATGCACTGTAATCAAACATCTATTTTATCACTAAACCATGACCTCCTGGGCGTAGTAACGTGCTGACACCTGACCAGCTCACTCAGTAGCACAAAAGACAGGGCTCCATCACCCTAATGCAGCAAGCCTAACTAAATCCTTTACTAGTTACACCTGGGGCTATGTACTGAAGCACACAAGCCTTAAGGAATGGGCGAAGAAGGTTTTAGAAATTCTGATTTCCCTTCAGCATTGTCCTGATGAACGGGAGCCGTTCACGGGGGGCACGGCAGTGTCCCCGCAGGAGCAGAGCAGTGTCCCCCTGGAGCAGGGCAGTGTCCCCCTGGAGCACAGCAGTGTCCCCGCAGGAGCAGAGCAGTGTCCCCGCAGGAGCACAGCAGTGTCCCCCTGGAGCACAGCAGTGTCCCCGCNGGCGAGGAAGGTTTTAGAAATTCTGATTTCCCTTCAGCATTGTCCTGATGAACGGGAGCCGTTCACGGGGGGCACGGCAGTGTCCCCGCAGGAGCAGAGCAGTGTCCCCCTGGAGCACGGCAGTGTCCCCGCTGGAGCAGAGCAGTGTCCCCGCCGGGGCAGAG